>ONZH01011045.1:0-35722 GCA_900303285.1 Rhinella marina | reverse complement strand
AGACATCTTCCTCCTCCTCACCCTCCATCTGCACTTCATCCATCTCTGGGCTCAAGGCGATGTTCAGCCTTGGAGTGGTGGCCTGGGAATCCTCGCTGATGATGGTTTTCAGCGCACTTTCCAGAACATGGAAGAGTGGGATGATGTCGTTGATCCCATAGTCATGCCTGCTCACAAACAAAGTCGCGTCCTCAAAAGGGATTAACAATTGGCAGACTTCACGCATCATCTGCGTGTGACTTGGAAGTCGCAGTGTGGCGTGAAGCTACCTGATTGCCCCATGAGGTAGTCTGTAATGGCTGACCTTTGCTCGTACAGGCGGTCCAGCATATGGAGGGAATTCCAGCATTCCAGAATTCCAGCGTGTTGGCACATCGCAGATTAGCCGATGTTGGGGCAGACTGCGCTGTCTCTGGATCCTGAGCAGGGTGTTCATTGCAGTGTAGGAGTGGCTGAAGTGTTTGCACACTCTGCGTTACATCCTCATAAGGTCTTGTAGTGCAGGAAATGATCGAAGAAACCTGTGCACTATGAGGTTTATCACATGTGCCATACAAGGTGTATGACTCAGCCCTCCCTGCTGCACTGCAGAGACAATGTTCCTCCCATTGTCTGCTACCACACTTCCCACCGTTAGTTGACGTGGGGTCAGCCATTGATCTATCTCCTCCCTGATGGTCCGGAGGAGCTCCTGCCCACTGTGGCTCCGTTCACCCAGGCTCACCAAATGGAGGACAGCCTGAGAGCGCTGGGCCTGACATCAGTGGTAAGACACCGGGGCAGGTTGGACTGTAGTCAAAGCGGCGGATGTTTGCAAGGTGGTGGAGGCAGAACTTGTGCTTCCCGCTGCTGGCCCCCTAAAGCACCGTGGAGGTGACAGTGGCAAGAATGGGCCAACTTCCTGATGGTCTTCTGGGAGGATGTTGACCCAATGGGCAGTAACAGACAAGTACTGCCCTTGTCCATAATTTGAGGACCAGACATCAGCACTCAGGTGCACTGTCTTGGACACCGAGAGTCCCAGTGAGTCGCCAACATTTTTCTGCACATAACTGTGCAGTGATGGGACAGCTTTGCCTGAGATGTAGTGACGGCTGGGGACTTGCCATCTGGGGTGCGCACACACCATGAAATCCCTGAAATGCTGGGAGTCCACAAGGTTGAAGGGCAGGGACTGAAGCACCAGCAGCTTAACCAGGTGTCCGGTCAGTCAAGGATTGCTGCCTCATTAGCGGTGTAGATGGCAGTGACACTGTGCTGGTGCTGGCACCTGAGGCTGACGAGCCCTGAGTTCCACTGAGAGAATGCTGCATGATGGGATCTGCAGTGTATGGTGCATCCTGACAGGAGGTGGTATTGGGGTCACGGTTCTTCCAGGCCTGTTGGTGTTGCCTTTCCATGTGCTTTCGCATGGATGCTGTCCCGAGATTATCACCCCTGCCCACGACTGACCCTCTCATTGCACAGCAGGCACAAAGCGATGTGCTTATCTTTCCCCAGGCGGAAGAACTGCCAGATGACAGAGGACCATGGTTTGCTGACAGCCACGGGGGGTCTTGCTGGCTGTTGACTGCCACTGCTGCCTGAGGGTGCCCTCTCAGGACCAAGGCTTTGAGAGGGTGATCTCTGCCTGGTAGCTTCTCTTCTACTCCTCCCTCTTGTGCCTCGGTTCCTTGCAACAGTGGGATGTTGCTGCGTCGTTGGCACCTCTATTTCCTCTCCTGATGATGAGGATGATGCTGCTTGAGGGTGCCACGTCCGATCAACGACATCATCATCAAACTCTGCACCACTGCTACTTTCCTCCGGTGGCTGGGAGAAGATATCAGGTGTGGCACTGGATGCCCCTCCCTGGCTCTGTTGACTGCTTACAGCCAACACCTCCTCTGGAGTCTCAGTACGTTCCACCCGCTGACTTTGGTGGACTTCCTCCTCCTCCTCATCATCACTAAAAAGTGTTAGAGACTCCAAGGGTAGATCAAGGTTTGCCAAGAGTTCCCTGGCAGAAGGTGCCCCAAAGGTGAGTGGCATTCTAATAACAGGGGACGGGGCAGAGGACTCTCGCTGACCGTCCCATGTAAGGGTGGTGTCGGATGATCCAGCCGATGCTTGACTCCTCATTTGGGAGCTTTGAGCGGTGGAACTGGAGGATTGGGTAAGCCAATCTAGAACCAATGGCTGTGTGCTTCTTACATGACCAGTGGGCGTCAGGGATAGCTGCACCCTGCTGCCACGCCTGTTACCCCGGCTGCCACCGGGCCTGGTGCTGCCACTTCTCCTACCCTCACCGCCTGCTGTTGCACTCCTTGCCTGGGAAGTGCTGGAAGTAGGACGCTTGGACATATATTTATTTGGGTGGGGGAAAATGAAATGATGTAATTTTTTTTTATACTTTTTTAAACGTTATTTATTTTTTTTATAACTTTTTTAACTTTTTTTTAAAACTTTTTTTATAACTTTTTTTTTTTTACTTTTTTTTAAACTTCGTTTGTTGCGGCTAAACAGGGTTGACGGCACCCAGCAGAGCAGCAACGTGTAGCGTGTACTATCGGTCACGGGACAGGAATGCTACCTGTCCTGACTCTTTTCTCACTTTTCTCTCCATATTTCGTTTTTTATCTCCCTATCTCTCCCTAGATGTCACAATTTTTTTTATTTAAATGCCTATCTCTCCCTATCTCTACCTATCTCTTGATTTCTCAGCCTCTTTCCCAATCTATCACCTTATTTTCTATATCTAGCTTTCTCTTCCTCTCTCCTGCTTCTCTCACTAACCCTTTCTATTTCTTCTCTATCTCTCCCTGTATCTATCTACTTGTTTGGCTATCTATCTATATCTTTTCTCTCTCTATCTAATGCTAAGCTCCTCTCTCTCTGACGTCTGGCGACACACTGACAAGATGTCGGCGCGCTCAGGCACTTCAGGGGCTGTGGGGTGACGTCACACTTTTTTTTTTTCACAGAAAACCAGGATACAAGGGATTATAGGAGTAATGATCCCTTGTATCCTGGTCTATTCTGTGAAAAAAGTACAGTTTTCCGTCGCCGTTTTTTTTTTAACCAGATTTGTTACGAACTTTTTCAAAGTTCGTAACGAATCTGGTTCGTTACGGTTCGGTTCGCTCATCCCTAGTCAAGAGGGTTTTTATCGCCGCTGGGGGCTGGTGACACCCAAATGGACCAAACTGTCTCCTGGGCAAAAAAAAAACCTTTATAAAAGCGAATCAAGGCTGGATTACCTCTGATTTTCACACTCCTCTTGCTGAGGCAGATGATTAGATCAGGCCTGGCATGCTAAAATTGTCCCAGTGTCTTGCCACTGTTGCTGTCAGCTGGCCCGTTAAGTTGCATGCCAAACGTCTTGTGTCATGGGATGAGTGAACCCGAACTCCCCAAACCAAAAACCCCAAAATGTTATTAAAATTCCAAAACTGTTGTCCACCTCTGCCTCCAATTTCAACATTAGCACTTAGCAAGCTAGCAGCCATTGTTATACTCCACCATTCTTAGTTGTATTCACTATTCGGAAATTTGTTTTGGAGCCTTTCCTAAAAAAAAAATTAAAATAAATAAAAAAATTAAAAATAGTATTAAAAAATAAAATTGTTACACTGTTGTCTACCTCTGCCTCCCGTTACAAGTTACATTAGCAGAGATTGTAATACTCCACCTCAGTTTGTTGTGTTTACTATTCACTCTCTACTGTGCTAACGTACCCTGTCCCTACTACTACTACTACCCGTGCCACCCATGAAAAGCCCATATATAATTTTCACTGCCTCTCTTTACTACAAGGGAGAATGTTTACAGGCTTGTTGTCAAAGGAAGCCAAGCCATTTCTCTGACTAACTGAACCATGGTGTGCGTAATTTTTAAATGCTTTGGCCTGAAGACACCCTGTGTTCATTAATCCGGGAAACCGGCCTTTGGCCAATTTTTGGAGGCTTCGGCCTAGAGAGACACCCCTGTCTTCTTCACAGTATCTCAGGAAGGTGTTAAAGGTTTAAAAAAAAACAATCAAAACACAGGTTTTAGAAGAATAATTTTTGTAATAAATAATAATAACTTTCAACAAATAATAAATTAATAAACAAAAGAAAAAAAAGGTTACACCGGCCTTTGCTGACGTCTGGCCATCATCACCTTCAGCTCTCGGAGCTTCAGCTGCAGGCCACGAATAAGCCGGGAGGTAGCATGGAGCCTGGTGTCAATACGCCGTAAGACTGCCTCCACCTCAAAAGTCAGTTGGGACATCTGTAGTGGTGGAAATAGTAATATAATTAGTACCTGGATCTAAATACTTTTACACAATTGCATGTCATTTGGTATATCTACTGAAACTGAGTTTTTCAGTAAAATGTATCTTTATTGAGCCATTTTTTTTTATTTCTTTGAACTGCTCACTGAGAAGGCCACACGTGGTCAGTTTAAATCTTCAACTGCCTTCTGTCCTGACCTGTGATAGAGAGAGATCATGGACACAAGTCCTGATAAGCAGCAGAATAGACACTAGTCACACTACCCTTGAGTAACCAGCTTGATGTAGCCGAGTAATTGGGGCAGATCTATGTGAGGTGCAGGGCTGTTTCTAGCTTTGTTAAAAATAATTGCCAATGTATTAATATTATGTGATGTATGACACATTTTTTTTAAATATTTTTGGGGTAACACAAGTTTCTACTTCTTTCACTACCTTGATTTTACAATTATTGCGATAACACGTCTGCTTCACTAACCACTTGATTTATTAATAATATGTTGGGTGATCCTAGTGCTTCAAAATAATAAACTTCTGTTAATTAGGGGTTTGTACTTACTGGACACCCATACTGATTGGTCTTCCAATGGGCCTGGGGAAAACTCCTCCCTAGCTTATATTTTGAAGACAGAAGGGCCACCCATTACACTTTTTATTTTACCTACCTTCTACCTCTGGAAGTTGGGGTGGTGGACTTGGTGTTGGAGGGGCAGGTGGGGTCCTCTCTCGCTGTTGTGGTGGAGGAGGGTGAGAGGGGCTCCTCTGTGGTGGAGCAGCTGTCAAAAATCATTAAATAATGGCATTACCTTCAACTCTAATGAACAGTTGTGGCACTTCTGATGTTGATAGATCTGAATAGTTTGAGGCTAGATCCCATTCCTTACCACTAGTGCTATACTGCATCACTGCAGCTGCACTCCCACGTAGCCTGGATTAAAAATAAATTAAATATGTTGACATTGCAGGGGCTGTGGCCGTCCAGGCACGACGCTGACGGTGACATTGGTGACATCGTTGACATTGCTCTGCAACATAAATCCGTACACAATTGTTATGATGACCGTTATTAATAGTTGATAATACTAACATTGTATACTACTACGGAGATATTATGGGTGAGAGGAGGGCCATATGTTTTTTTTTCTTCTAAATGGGTATTTATCGCGATATATATCATTATCGCGATAAATTTCTTAATATCGTTATCCTGGAAATATTGTTTTATATCGCCCACTCACATTAGCTGCAGCATGAGCACGTCTTTGAGTCTGTGTGTAGGAGGAGGAAGCGCTAACTATGAAGGGGCATAAATCTAAGGGTACTTTCTTTCACAGTAGCGCATTTGCCTGACACAAACGGGAGAATGTAAGATAAAAGAAGATGGAGGCAGCGCCACATGTGTTGTGTCAATTGGTCAAATAATAGAAGTGAGAATAAAAAAGATGCTCACCATATGGGGTTGGGAGGATTCACAACCACTGTAGATCGCTCTTCTGGTAATTTTAAATATCGACCAAGCTGCAGCCACGGTCTCCCAACGTTGCCTCTCTCCAGGAGGTGTATCCAGGGTACAGTAATCCAAAGGTGTACAGCGTGAAGCTGTTGTGGTAGACCGCTATGTTTAGGCACTGCTCGGTAGAAATCCAGACTATTGTAGACAGTAGGATAGGTGGAAGTGTTTTATTCACAAATTGTCTACGCTTTTTGAGGGTAGGAAATCCCTCTTCGAAGGTAGGAAATCCCTCAGGACTATACATGTGTGTGGTAAAACAACTTGTTTTAAAAAGCCTGTTTTGGCGCGCAGGCCACAGGAGGTGTGTTATGGGGGCGTTCTCGTAGTGACTAACATACAAGGTTAATGTACGGGACTGCCTATCCGCTCTTCTCTGGGAGCGTGACAGGGCAAGTTCAATGAGTTAATACGATGTTCAAAGCGCTGGCATACTGGTTTAATGGACAGGACTGTCTGTCCGGTCTTCTATGGGAGCGTGACAGGGAAAGTTCAATAGGTTGATACAAAGTTGATACAGCGCAGAGTGCAGTAACTTCTTCACATACAATGCGGCTGCTATGTTTTCCTAGAACGCTGTATTATTTTATCATATGAGTGAACATTAACGTTTACTGTCTGCCCTTATAGAGAAATGCCGGTATATTTTATGAAGTAGTATTATATTTAGTAGGTGATATACGAATGGAGGGTTTGCGGTGGTGTGGTGGCAATAAAGAATTTATTGTATGGCATCAAGTGTGGGGGAGCTGCTGAGAAGAGACATGCTCCGGGGGTATTTCACTTATATGTACAAAAAACATTTTTCTGGGACTGGAGGTCCTCCTGATGCCTTCGCTTGTGGACCTCTTTAGGAACCTCCTGGTGTGGAGTCGCTGGGTGCGCTGAGTATGCCCATTAGAACTCTACATTGACCTCCAAAAATTCAGACGGACTCTCACAATAAAAAGGCATTTTGAAATAGAGAGCATAAAACACCCCAAAGCAATAATAAACAAAGAGCCACTAGATATCGACGACTCCACTTTCAAACATCTAGACGTTAAACCCAAATCAAATTTTTATCCCATACAAAGTCAAGGTCACATTTTACCTACCTTTTTCAACCTCGTGTCAATTGAAATAAAACAGATACAAAACAATGCCACTAATCTAAACTAAATTACAACCGTATGTAAAATCCATTCCAAGTTACCTCCATGACTCCGCCCAACTCATCCATGAACTCGATAACATAAACTGGCAGCCCCAATATGCTCTCTTGACACTTGACGTAACAGCTCTATACTCTAACATCACACCCGATCTAAGAATAAAATGTGTTAGAGATACCCTATTGAGAGAAAAGACATTGAAAACTCCACAAATCAGTTTTCTACTTGACAGTTTAAACTTCATCCTGAAAAATAACTACTTCATTTACAATGATACAATCCGCCATCAATGCAGGGGGACCGCAAAAGGGACACGAGTAGCGCCATCTTTTGAACATATTTATGGGAGAATTCGAAGAGATTTACATCTGGAACCACCCAAAATACAAAAACCACATAATACATTTTAGAAAATACATAGACAATATCTTCATTGTCTGGGACGGAGACGAAAATTCAGCAAAAGACTTCTGTCATACCCTGAACTCCACCGAATGGGGAATTTCTTTCATCCCAAATTTCGATAAAATGACCATCGAATACCTAGATATTGTAATCACCAGTATGGAAAACAAACTCATTACCAAAACATATTTCAAGAAAGTGGACACAAACAGTTACATCCACTTCTCCAGTTTCCATCACAAAAAAGGTAATACAATATCCCATACAGCCAGTACAAAAGAATCAGACGGAACTGCACTAGTACAGAAGATTTCAGGTCCTAATCCTACAAAAACAATTCAAAGAGAAAAAATACCCCCGAAAATTAATCCAGAATGCATATAAAAAATGCCTACAACTAACACAAAATGATTGCCTAGAGAAAAGCAACAAAAAAGTGAAAATTATAACAACGTTAACCTCATTACCCAATACAGTGCTTCAAACAAAGAAATCCATAATATATTACAAAAACACTGGCACATTCTCTTGCAAGACCCCTACCTAAAAAAACATCTTCCATCAAAACGAAAAATTACCTACAGACGAGCACCTACTGTCAAAAACTTAGTAGTCCCTAGTAAACCTAAACAACTCACCAAACAGATACAAACCACTATAACCAAAACAGAAAAGACCGTAATTAGACTTACCGGTAATTCTGTTTCCTTGAATCCACCATAACGGCCACAACATGAGATTGACCCCTTGACCTTTGTAGGGGCAGGAATACACAGAGAAGAGTTTAAAAGCCCCCACCCACCTACTCCCTTCAGTGTTTACCAAATTACCTATATATATTACCTATATATATATATATATATATATATATATATATATATATAATTTTTTTTTTTTTTCACTTAAGTATTCATACTTAGTGAATCTGCACAGGGAGGGAATATAAGGGCCATCATGGTGGATTCAAGGAAACAGAATTACCGATAAGTCTAATTACGGTCTTTCCATTTCATCCACCATAATTACAGCATGAGAACTAACAAATTCATTAGAAGGGGGGCTACTGTCTGCAACACCTTTTGTCCAAACAACAAATCAGAAGAAGCAGACACATTTAAACGATAATGTTTAACAAAAGTATTGATACTGGACCAAGTTGCTGCTTTACAGATTTGATCCCGAGAAACTCCTGCTTTTTCGGCCCAGGAGGAAGCCATTGATCTAGTGGAATGGGCCTTAATAATCGGAGGAATAGCTTTTCCCAACGATGAATAACAGCAGGAAATGGTAGATATAATCAAACGTGCTATTGAGGCTTTGGAGAGTTATTTTCCCCTTGTTACGGCCCGAGAACTGGACTAGTAAATTATTGTCTTTCCTAAAGGACTTAGTTACTTCTAGGTACTGAATAACTGTATCTCTAACATCTAGAAGTTTAAACTGTTCTTCAGATGGATCCATAGGGCAGGGTTGCCAACCTTTCTTTCAAATTTTTCTGGACAACTGAACCAAAATTTACGGACAGCCCAAAAGTTTTACGGACATAATAACTAGAGATGAGCGAGTAGTGAAATATTCGAAAGTTCGAAATTCGATTCGAATAGACCGCGAAATTCGACTATTCGACCGACTATCGAATCCCATTATAGTCTATGGGAAAAAAATGCTCGCCACTTGGAAATCTCAATTCGACCACTTGGAGGTCACCAAGTCCACCCTGAAACCTCAGAAAAGGATGCCAACACTGCTGGAATGCAACTGGGACAGCAGGGGAAGCATGTCTGGGTGCATATAACGCGCCCAAGTCGCACTATTACGCCACTATCACAGCCTCTCAACAATACACTCCAAAGACAATATAACCTCTCTGTAAAGTGAGACCATACAAGGAAACCTTCTTTCCTCTACATTGCCATGGACCCCAAGCCAAACTAGACAAAAAAGAAGATAAAATTCTGCACCCCTTAAAATCACGTTGCCTATGACAACCACAGATGGCATAGGCAAAGGGGAAAGCAAATAGACCCCACCCCTAATTGTCATTGTGTGTGTGTGTGTGAGATGTGGTCAGACATGTCTTCTTTAAAATGTAAAAACAACTCAAACACATGCAGAAGCCTTAAAATGCCCAAATTGTTGGCGCTTGAGATGTCAGTGACCCGACCTGGCCCAGTGTCATGTCTAGCAGGTAAAGCAGTGGGGATGTTGAGGGATGCGTAGGACCGCAAAAGGCAGGAAGAGGCCGTGGGCTGGCCAGAGGCTCATGGAAAATTTTGTGGAGGCCCAAGAGGTGAGACCTGTTAAAAATTTTGTTTAGGCCCAAGAGGTGAGACCTTGATAAAATTTTGTGGAGGCCCAAGAGGTGAGACCTTGATAAAATTTTGTGGAGGCCCAAGAGGTGAGACCTGTTAAAAATTTTGTGGAGGCCCAAGAGGTGAGACCTTGATAAAATTTTGTGGAGGCCCAAGAGGTGAGACCTGTTAAAAATTTTGTGGAGGCCCAAGAGGTGAGACCTTGATAAAATTATGTGGAGGCCCAAGAGGTGAGACCTGTTAAAAATTTTGTGGAGGCCCAAGAGGTGAGACCTTGATAAAAATTTGTGGAGACCCAAGAGGTGAGACCTTGATAAAATTTTGTGGAGGCCCAAGAGGTGAGACCTGTTAAAAATTTTGTGGAGGCCCAAGAGGTGAGACCTTGATAAAATTTTGTGGAGGCCCAAGAGGTGAGACCTTGATAAAATTTTGTGGAGGCCCAAGAGGTGAGACCTCTTAAACATTTTGTGGAGGCCCAAGAGGTGAGACATCTTAAAAATTTTGTGGAGGCCCAAGAGGTGAGACCTTGATAAAATTTTGTGGAGGCCCAAGAGGTGAGACCTTGATAAAATTATGTGGAGACCCAAGAGGTGAGACCTGTTAAAAATTTTGTGGAGGCCCAAGAGGTGAGACCTTGATAAAAATTTGTGGAGGCCCAAGAGGTGAGACCTTGATAAAATTTTGTGGAGGCCCAAGAGGTGAGACCTGTTAAAAATTTTGTGGAGGCCCAAGAGGTGAGACCTTGATAAAATTTGTGGAGGCCCAAGAGGTGAGACCTTGATAAAATTTTGTGGAGGCCCAAGAGGTGAGACCTCTTAAACATTTTGTGGAGGCCCAAGAGGTGAGACCTCTTAAAATTTTGTGGAGGCCCAAGAGGTGAGACCTTGATAAAATTTTGTGGAGGCCCAAGAGGTGAGACCTCTTAAACATTTTGTGGAGGCCCAAGAGGTGAGACCTCTTAAACATTTTGTGGAGGCCCAAGAGGTGAGACCTTGATAAAATTTTGTGGAGGCCCAAGAGGTGAGACCTCTTAAACATTTGTGGAGGCCCAAGAGGTGAGACCTCTTAAACATTTTGTGGAGGCCCAAGAGGTGAGACCTCTTAAACATTTTGTGGAGGCCCAAGAGGTGAGACCTCTTAAACATTTTTTGGAGGCCCAAGAGGTGAGACCTCTTAAACATTTTGTGGAGGCCCAAGAGGTGAGACCTCTTAAACATTTTGTGGAGGCCCAAGAGGTGAGACCTTGATAAAATTATGTGGAGGCCCAAGAGGTGAGACCTGTTAAAAATTTTGTGGAGGCCCAAGAGATGAGACCTTGATTAAAAATTTTGTGGAGGCCCAAGAGGTGAGACCTTGATAAAATTTTGTGGAGGCCCAAGAGGTGAGACCTGTTAAAAATTTTGTGGAGGCCCAAGAGGTGAGACCTTGATAAAATTTTGTGGAGGCCCAAGAGGTGAGACCTTGATAAAATTTTGTGGAGGCCCAAGAGGTGAGACCTCTTAAACATTTGTGGAGGCCCAAGAGGTGAGACCTCTTAAACATTTTGTGGAGGCCCAAGAGGTGAGACCTCTTAAACATTTTGTGGAGGCCCAAGAGGTGAGACCTCTTAAACATTTTGTGGAGCCCAAGAGGTGAGACCTCTTAAACATTTTGTGGAGGCCCAAGAGGTGAGACCTCTTAAACATTTTGTGGAGGCCCAAGAGGTGAGACCTCTTAAACATTTTGTGGAGGCCCAAGAGGTGAGACCTCTTAAACATTTTGTGGAGGCCCAAGAGGTGAGACCTCTTAAACATTTTGTGGAGGCCCAAGAGGTGACACCTCTTAAAAATTATGTGGAGGCCCAAGAGGTGACACCTCTTAAACATTTTGTGGAGGCCCAAGAGGTGAGACCTCTTAAACATTTTGTGGAGGCCCAAGAGGTGAGACGTATTAAAAATTATGTGGAGGCCAGAGGTGAGACGTGTTAAAAATTATGTGGAGGCCCAAGAGGTGAGACGTGTTAAAATTATGTGGAGGCCCAAGAGGTGAGACGTGTTAAAAATTATGTGGAGGCCCAAAAGGTGAGACGTGTTAAAAATTATGTGGAGGCCCAAGAGGTGAGACGTGTTAAACATTATGTGGAGGCCCAAGAGGTGAGACCTCTTAAAAATTATGTGGAGGCCCAAGAGGTGAGACCTATTAAACATTTTGTGGAGGCCCAAGAGGTGAGACCTCTTAAAAATTATGTGGAGGCCCAAGAGGTGAGACCTCTTAAACATTTTGTGGAGGCCCAAGAGGTGAGACCTCTTAAACATTTTGTGGAGGCCCAAGAGGTGAGACCTCTTAAACATTTTGTGGAGGCCCAAGAGGTGAGACCTCTTAAACATTTTGTGGAGGCCCAAGAGGTGACACCTCTTAAAAATTATGTGGAGGCCCAAGAGGTGAGACCTTCTTAAACATTTTGTGGAGGCCCAAGAGGTGAGACCTGTTAAACATTTTGTGGAGGCCCAAGAGGTGAGACCTATTAAACATTTTGTGGAGGCCCAAGAGGTGAGACCTCTTAAAAATTATGTGGAGGCCCAAGAGGTGACACCTCTTAAACATTTTGTGGAGGCCCAAGAGGTGAGCCATAAATATATAAATTTTTCTTATTTACGGAGCAATTCTACGGCGGTTAAGGAGGAGGAGGAGGAGGTGGAGGAGGAAATGGCACTTCATACAGATGGCACTTCACT
The DNA here is from genome assembly GCA_900303285.1 of Rhinella marina. Taxonomy (NCBI): domain Eukaryota; kingdom Metazoa; phylum Chordata; class Amphibia; order Anura; family Bufonidae; genus Rhinella; species Rhinella marina. The sequence continues at coordinate 23,369 of ONZH01011045.1, read as the reverse complement.
TTTGGCTGCTTTCCACTGTTGGAGAAGCAAAGTCCGGGTCAATCCACTTGCTGTTCATTTTGATTAGCGTCAGCCTGTCGGCACTGTCGGTTAACAGGCGGCTGCGCTTATCGGTTATAATGCCCCCGGCTGCGCTGAACACCCTTTCTGATAGCACGCTGGCGGCAGGGCAGGCAAGCACCTCCAAGGCGTACAGGCGTACCTCTTAAACATTTTTTGGAGGCCCAAGAGGTGAGACCTCTTAAACATTTTGTGGAGGCCCAAGAGGTGAGACCTCTTAAACATTTTGTGGAGGCCCAAGAGGTGAGACCTTGATAAAATTATGTGGAGGCCCAAGAGGTGAGACCTGTTAAAAATTTTGTGGAGGCCCAAGAGATGAGACCTTGATAAAAATTTGTGGAGGCCCAAGAGGTGAGACCTTGATAAAATTTTGTGGAGGCCCAAGAGGTGAGACCTGTTAAAAATTTTGTGGAGGCCCAAGAGGTGAGACCTTGATAAAATTTTGTGGAGGCCCAAGAGGTGAGACCTTGATAAAATTTGTGGAGGCCAAGAGGTGAGACCTCTTAAACATTTTGTGGAGGCCCAAGAGGTGAGACCTCTTAAACATTTTGTGGAGGCCCAAGAGGTGAGACCCTCTTAAACATTTTGTGGAGGCCCAAGAGGTGAGACCTCTTAAACATTTTGGTGGAGGCCCAAGAGGTGAGACTGTTAAACATTTGTGGAGGCCCAAGAGGTGAGACGTATTAAAAATTATGTGGAGGGCCCAAGAGGTGAGACGTGTTAAAAATTTTGTGGAGGCCCAAGAGGTGAGACGTGTTTAAAAATTATGTGGAGGCCCAAGAGGTGAGACGTGTTAAAAATTATGTGGAGGCCCAAGAGGTGAGACGTGTTAAAAATTATGTGGAGGCCCCAAGAGGTGAGACTGTTAAACATTTTGTGGAGGCCCAAGAGGTGAGACCTCTTAAAAATTATGTGGAGGCCCAAGAGGTGAGACCTGTTAACATTTTGTGGAGGCCCAAGAGGTGAGACCTCTTAAAAATTATGTGGAGGCCCAAGAGGTGAGACCTGTTAAAAATTATGTGGAGGCCCAAGAGGTGAGACCTCTTAAACATTTTGGAGGCCCAAGAGGTGAGACGTATTAAAATTATGTGGAGGCCCAAGAGGTGAGACGTGTTAAAAATTATGTGGAGGCCCAAGAGGTGAGACCTGTTAAACATTTTGTGGAGGCCCAAGAGGTGAGACCTCTTAAAAATTATGTGGAGGCCCAAGAGGTGAGACCTGTTAAAAATTATGTGGAGGCCCAAGAGGTGAGACCTCTTAAACATTTTGTGCGGGCCCAAGAGGTGAGACCTCTTAAAAATTATGTGGAGGCCCAAGAGGTGAGACCTCTTAAACATTTTGTGCAGGCCCAAGAGGTGAGACCTGTTAAAAATTATGTGGAGGCCCAAGAGGTGAGACGTGTTAAAAATTATGTGGAGGCCCAAGAGGTGAGACCTGTTAAACATTTTGTGGAGGCCCAAGAGGTGAGACCTCTTAAAATTATGTGGAGGCCCAAGAGGTGAGACCTGTTAAACATTTTGTGGAGGCCCAAGAGGTGAGACCTCTTAAAAATTATGTGGAGGCCCAAGAGGTGAGACCTGTTAAAAATTATGTGGAGGCCCAAGAGGTGAGACCTCTTAAACATTTTGTGGAGGCCCAAGAGGTGAGACGTATTAAAAATTATGTGGAGGCCCAAGAGGTGAGACGTGTTAAAAATTATGTGGAGGCCCAAGAGGTGAGACCTGTTAAACATTTTGTGGAGGCCCAAGAGGTGAGACCTCTTAAAAATTATGTGGAGGCCCAAGAGGTGAGACCTGTTAAAAATTATGTGGAGGCCCAAGAGGTGAGACCTCTTAAACATTTTGTGCGGGCCCAAGAGGTGAGACCTCTTAAAAATTATGTGGAGGCCCAAGAGGTGAGACCTCTTAAACATTTTGTGCAGGCCCAAGAGGTGAGACCTGTTAAAAATTATGTGGAGGCCCAAGAGGTGAGACCTGTTAAACATTTTGTGGAGGCCCAAGAGGTGAGACCTGTTAAACATTTTGTGGAGGCCCAAGAGGTGAGACCTGTTAAACATTTTGTGGAGGCCCAAGAGGTGAGACCTGTTAAACATTTTGTGGAGGCCCAAGAGGTGAGACCTGTTAAAACATTTTGTGGAGGCCCAAGAGGTGAGACCTATTAAACATTTTGTGGAGGCCCAAGAGGTGAGACCTCTTAAAAATTATGTGGAGGCCCAAGAGGTGACACCTCTTAAACATTTTGTGGAGGCCCAAGAGGTGAGCCATAAATATATAAATTTTTCTTATTTACGGAGCAATTCTACGGCGGTTAAGGAGGAGGAGGAGGAGGTGGAGGAGGAAATGGCACTTCATACAGATGGCACTTCACTTTTGGCTGCTTTCCACTGTTGGAGAAGCAAAGTCCGGGTCAATCCACTTGCTGTTCATTTTGATTAGCGTCAGCCTGTCGGCACTGTCGGTTAACAGGCGGCTGCGCTTATCGGTTATAATGCCCCCGGCTGCGCTGAACACCCTTTCTGATAGCACGCTGGCGGCAGGGCAGGCAAGCACCTCCAAGGCGTACAGGGACAGTTCCAGCCACGTGTCCAACTTGGAGACCCAGTAAGTGTAGGACGCCGAGGGATCGGGGAGGACAGGGTTACGGTCTGCCAGGTACTCCCGCAACATCCGCCGATACTTGTCCCTCCTGCTGATAGCGGGCCCCGCAGTGATGGAAGTTGCACGAGGGGGTGCCATGAACGTGTCCCACACCTTGGAGAGTGTTCCCCTGGTGGCTGTGGGCCTGATAGATGTTGTGGGACTCTGGGAGACCCTCTCCTCTCTGTCGCCAGCGATGGTGGGTGGGAAAATCTTCATCATGTTCTGCACGAGTTCCCTCTGGTATTCCAGCAATCGATTTGTCCTCTCCTCTACCGGAATAAAAGAGGAGACGTTATCTTTATACCGGGGATCCAGGAGTGCGAAGACCCAGTACAGTTTGTTCTCCACTATCCGGACAACACGTGTGTCCCGGGAAAAGCAGCCCAGCATGAAGTCAGCCATGTGTGCCAGACTCTGAATAGGCATGACGTCACTGCCCCCTCCAGAAGGATCACTTGCCATTTCTTCCTCTTCCGCCTCCTCTCCGCCCCATCCGCGCTGAACCAATGGGACGCACACAGCCTGACTGCTACCCTCGCCGCCAGCATCCTCCTCCTCTTCCACAGCCACCTCCACGTCGTCCTCCTCCTCATCCTCCTCCTCCTGCAACTGCCACCGTGAAGCAGACAAAAGTGTGGTCTGACTGTGTAGCTCCGTTGCGTCTCCTCCTACCCCCGTCTCCTCTGCGTGCAATGCGTTCTCCCTTATTGCGATGAGGGATTCTTTAAGGACGCATAGGAGCGGGATGGTTACGCTCACTATAGCGTCCTCGCTGCTGACCTTCTTGGTGGACTCCTCAAAGATACGCAGTACATCGCATATGTCTGCCATCCATGGCCACTCGTGGTTGGCAAACTGAGGGAGCTGAGTTGGAGGCACGCGTGGATTCATAATCTGCTACTCCATCAATGCTCTCTGCTGCTCACACACCCTGGCCAACATGGAATAGGTGGAATTCCAGCGAGTCGGCAGGTCGCACAACAGCCGATGTTCAGGCAAATGGAGGCGTTGCTGGAGTTTTTTTTAAGCTAGCAGCAGCTACAGTTGACTTCCAAAAGTGAGCGCACAAGCGCCGCACTTTCACCAGTAGCTCTGCCAGGTTGGGGTAAGTCTTTAGAAATTTTTGGACTACCAGATTAAAAATGTGGGCCAGGCATGGTACGTGATTGAGTTCGGTAAGCTCCAGAGCCGCCACCAGGTTACGGCCGTTATCGCACACGACCATGCCTGGTCCTAGCTGCAGCGGCGACAGCCACATCTCCGTCTGCTGCAATATGGCGTCCCTCACCTCTGGGGCGCTGTGCTTCCTGTCGCCCAAGCTGATGAGCTTAAGCACCGCCTGCTGACGTCTCCCCGCGCCAGTGCTGCAACGCTTCCAGCTAGCGGCTGAGGGCGATGTTAAGGCAGAGGAGGAGGAGGAGGAGGGGGGTTTATCAGAACCCATGCTGGCAATCTTGGGCGGGGGTGGTAGGTAGGCCGTCTCTGTTTGCGACCCCGTCCCCGCTTCCACTACATTCACCCAGTGTGCCGTCAAAGAGATGTATCGTCCCTGGCCGCAAGCGCTTGTCCACGAGTCGGTGGTCAAGTGGACCTTTGCGCTGACTGCGTACCTCAGGGCCCGCCTGATGTTACGCGACACGTGCTGGTGCAGGGCGGGGACGGCACTCCGGGAAAAGTAGTGGCGGCTGGGGACGGAATAGCGAGGTGCGGCAGCCGCCATCAGGTCGCGGAAGGCCTGCGTCTCCACAAGCCTAAACGGCAACATCTCCAGGGCCAGCAGTTTGGAGATGTGGCAGTTTAAGGCTTGGGCTTGGGGGTGACTCGAGGCGTACTTCCGCCTGCGGTCGAACGCCTGCGAGATGGACAGTTGTTGGGACGAGGAGTGTGAAGGTGCAGGCGAAGAGGCGGGGAAGGGGAGGCTGAAGGAGAAGGCCCCAAAGTAGCCGAGGCAGAGGCAGATGTGGAGGTGTCCTGGCTGGAGGTCTGGACCGCAGTGGCAGCACACAACACAGGGGAAGAGGCAGTGGCAGCAAGACCGGGCGCAGGTTGTATTGCGTTTGCTCTCTCCCACTCAGCCCAGTGCTTGACTTCCAAGTGACGCCGCATGCCTGAGGTGGTCAGATTGCTCTTCTCAGAGCCCCTACTCAGTTTTGAGTGGCAGAGTGTGCAAACCGCGCTCAGTTTGTCATCCGCACAAACATTAAAAAATCTCCACACCACAGAAGTACGAGGCCTCGATGGGGGAGCTTCGCGCGACTGCCCGCTGCCGGGAACAGCTTCGGCCCTGCTGGCTGTGGCCTCACTTCTCTGTCTGGACTGTCCTCTGCCTCTGGACATCCCTCTGCCTGTGGACATCCCTCTGCCTGTGGACATCCCTCTGCCTCTTGCTGCCTTTTTCGGTGCTGCGCAGACCACCACCTCTCCACTACTTTCCTCGCTGGACATCACCCCTGGCCAAGTGGGGTCGGTCATTTCGTCATCCACCACCTCCTCTTCCACTTCCTCACTCTGCTCCTCCTGCTGCCCACTGGACATTCCAACAGCCTCCCTTGATGGCAACTGCGTCTCATCATCATCATCGCTCATGATAACAGATGCTGGCTCAGGGTCCACATCAGCAGGAGATGGCGAAAACTCAAGTGTTTGGGCATCACTACAAACAAATTCCTCTGCTAGCTCCTGGGATTCTTCCGGCACATCTGAAAAAGGACCCGAAAAGAGCTCCTGGGAGGGGTCAATGGTGGGATGACTCTGTTGGCCAGGTGTGGAGGAAGGAGGGTCAGAGTGAGACTGTGTGGATGACTGGCTGGTGGACAACTGTGTGGAAGCGCTATCGGCTATCCATTGCACCACCTGTTCAACCTGCTCAGGCCTCAACAGCGGTGTAACCCGCCCCCTGCTTAACTGTCCCATAAAGGCAGGGATTCTGGATGAGCGGGATCCTGGCTGACCCTCACCAGCACGCATTGTATCCCCACTGGCTTCAACAAGGCCCCCAACAGCATTTCCGCGCCCCCGTCCTCGTCCACGTCCTATTCCGCTAGCCCCCCGCCGCATTTTTTTTTTTTTTTGTTACAATATTTTGCCTTCACAGCCGTGAAATTACTTTGCAAGAGAACGCACAGTACAGTTGCCAATTGAAAGGCCTATATATTGTATATTTCAAGGTACACAGCCGTGTACTAAGTGATCAGACGGTGTGTATGAACACCAGGTTTGAGAAATTACTTTGCAAGAGAACGCACAGTACAGTTGGCAATTGAAAGGCCTATATATTGTATATTTCAAGGTACACAGCCGTGTACTAAGTGATCAGACGGTGTGTATAAACACCAGGTTTGAGAAATTACTTTGCAAGAGAACGCACAGTACAGTTGCCAATTGAAAGGCCTATATATTGTATATTTCAAGGTACACAGCCGTGTACTAAGTGATCAGACGGTGTGTATGAACACCAGGTATGAGAAATTACTTTGCAAGAGAACGCACAGTACAGTTACCAATTATAAGGCCTATATATTGTATATTTCAAGGTACACAGCCGTGTACTAAGTGATCAGACGGTGTGTATGAACACCAGGTATGAGAAATTACTTTGCAAGAGAACGCACAGTACAGTTGCCAATTATAAGGCCTATATATTGTATATTTCAAGGTACACAGCCGTGTACTAAGTGATCAGACGGTGTGTATGAACACCAGGTTTGAGAAATTACTTTGCAAGAGAACGCACAGTACAGTTGCCAATTGAAAGGCCTATATATTGTATATTTCAAGGTACACAGCAGTAGTGCCAAATATAGTTTGGTATGTAGCAGAGCACCTAATACACCACTAATGCCTCTCTCTGTCCCTACTCCAGCAGCTATCCCTGAATACGGCAGCCGTTCTCTGTAAAGTGTATCTTGTAGTAAAGCTATCACTGTACTGCACTATAGTAGCCCTGATAAGGGCTTTTAATCACGCTCCTGCCTGTCCAACAGCTAAAACCTGTCTCTCCCTTCTCCAGCCTCTGTCCCTGACTAAGTTCACGCAGCATATGCGAACGAGCAGGAAGAGCTGAGTTTTTAATATTCGAGGTCACATGGTTTTTCCAGCCAATGCATGTAGACGCCGTTTTCGCGCTGCCAGCGTGCTCAGCGTGCCTGTCATACCCCCCCTGCATGGTGATTGGTGGAAAAAGAGCGCCAGGGAAGGTGGGAGGGGAAACGAATTTTAAGTGCGCCATCGCCGTTATACTCGAAAGAAATCGAGCACGCCGAATATCGTAGTATTCGATCGAATACCAGCTCGATCGAACACTACTCGCTCATCTCTAATAATAACCACACCCCTTTTTAGAGAACACACCCCTTTTTAGAGGACACATCCCTTTTATGCCCTCAAAATGCCCTTGAATTAAAAACACTGCAGAAAAAAAAGGATTGTTCAGTAATTAAAAATAAAATATGGCAGCAGCATATGGAAAAAAATCCACAATTCTCAGCTGTTCCATCCCTGCTTCTAGTCTGAATGCTTTGTTTATATGGCTGCAGTAATGATGCCTGTGACACGCTGGACTTTCTGGCATCATTTCTGCTGCCATGTCAGCAAAGACTAACAGGGATTTAACCGGCAAGTGTGCACACTGATGTGCAGGTATATGGCAAGTGTCCACTGCATCCAGTCCTCAGCATTAGACCACTGACTGGTGATTGGCTGCAGCAGTAACATGCCATATACCCCGCTGCAGTTAGTTAACTGCTTCAGAAAATGGCGTTGAAGAAATAGCTGACACATATTTGGATGGACATTACATTCACCAATACCAAACATACAAGATGACACCACCACATACCTCTTAAATCCAGTGACGTCTCCCTGACATAGAAGTTCTCTTTTCTCATCTTCTCTATTTGGCCCAGACCGCCATGATGAGTTCTTTCACCCACTTCTCCCTGAAGAGTATACCACAAAGACACCTTAGATTACCCACTTTTCTATCTTCCTTCTCCTCAGTTGTGCCCCGACATTGTTATCCTGCTGCTACTCTCAATACTGTGCCTGCTGTGCTCCCAAATGTCCCCAGATATTATACTGTAGAAATAACAGTGCCATATAGGTAGGACCCCCCATAGTAACAGTGCTCCCCAAAGTCCCACTAATACTAATAATTCTCTCCCAGAGTGCCCCAATAGTGATAATGCTTCACGAGTAGCCGTTTTAGCAGATTGTACCAAATAATGATAACACCTCCAATAGTACCCCTGGTAGTAGTAATAATTCCCCATAATAGAAATCATTTTCTCATAGTGCCTGAGCAGTAGTGCTCCCAGAAATTATAAGGCCGCGCTTTCATGCTCCCAGTAATTATAATACCCCTTATAGTGCCCCCATAGCTTAAACGGCCCCCTATAGTGCCCCAGTAGTTTAGATGGCCCCCTGTAGTACCCTCTCTAGTTTAGATGGGCCCCTGTAGTGCCCCCAGTAGTTTAGATGGCCCCCTGTAGTGCCCCCAGTAGTTTAGATGGCCACCTGTAGTGCCCCCAGTAGTTTAGATGGCCCCATGTAGTGCCCCCAGTAGTTTAGATGGCCCCCTGTAGTGCCCCCACTAGTTTAGATGGGCCCCCGTAATGCCTCCACTAGTTTAGATGGGCACCTGTAGTGCCCCCACTAGTTTAGAAGGGCCCCTGTAGTGCCCCCAGTAGTTTAGATAGCCCCCAGTAATGCCCCCCAGTAGTTCAGATAGCCCTCTTTAGAGCCCACAGTAATTCAAATGGCCCCTTGCAATGCACTGCCCCCAGTAATTTAGATAGCACATTGTAGTGCACTGCCCCCAGTAATTCCGATAGGCCCCATATAGAGCCCCTGTGATCTGTAGCTTATCAGTAGCTCCTCTGTCCTCCACCCTCCCTCCTCCTCCCCCCTCTTGGCCTTGTGTTGTCTGAGGCTGCTGCTCACTGGGCTGGCTCAGCTCATCCATCCCATCCATCCCCTCCCCCTCCATTGCTTGCCTTGCCTTCCCCTGACTGCACCTGCGCAGTGCGCCCACCCCGCATCTGCCTCTCCACAGTCTCCACTGGTCCGCACGCACCGCTCGGCATCAGCAGTGGCGCTGACAGCCCACCCGGCCCCTTTCTCCACCTCCAGGTAATTACTAGAATCCTTGCACGCTTACGGCGCATCGGCCCGCCCTCTCTGAGCGGCTGTGGAGAGCCGCTACCGCTGGAACTTTTCACTACTGCAATGCCCGAAGTCTGTATGCGTAATTGCGTACGCAGTACAGACTTCGGGTTTTCAGCACTAAAATTCACAGACGCTGTTTTTTTCTGCCGGACACTACGATGGCAGAGAAAAACAACGATTGTTTGCAGACTGTCCGTAAATTTATGGACGGTTGGCAACCCTGCCATAGGGTCACCACTAAAAGAGGGTAATGTGATCTCCTGATTTCTGTGAAAGTTAGACACCACTTTCGGAAAAAAATCCGGGATCTAGTTTTAAAACTATCCTGTCAGGAAGGATCGAGAGGTAAGGTTCTCTACAAGAGAGTGCTTGTATCTCTCCTAAGCGTCTGGCGGATGTCATAGCAATGAGAAAAGCCGTTTTAAACGACAAGTGCTTTATCGAGATGCTGGACAATGGGACAAATGGAGAAGATAATAAACCCTTTAAGACCAAGTTTAAATCCCAGTTAGGAACACGGGAATTCAAAGAAGGTCTAAGACGAGAGGCTGCTTTTATAAACCTCCTAACCCATCTATCATCAGCTAAGCTGAAGTCATAAAAGGTGCTCAAGGCAGAAATTTGGACCTTAAGAGTGCTCGGTTTAAGGCCCAGTTCTAATCCAGATTGCAGGAAATCAAGTATCTTTTGAATGTACGGTTGAGACATGTTTGGCAAACTGTCTCCTAGCCAACTGCAGTATTTTTTCCAGATTTTTAAATAAATGGCCATAGTAACTTTTTTCCTGCTAGCTTTAAGGGTGTCAATGACTTTATCAGAGAGACCCTTTTTCTTTAAGATTTGGCTCTCAGGATCCAAGCTGACAGATTGTAAAGTCCTGGGTTGTGGTGAAGAATCGGGCCCCGAGATAGGACTTCTTTCTGAGGTTGTATTATCCATGGATCCCTAAGAGACATTTTGGTTAGAATGGAAAACCAACTTCTTTTGGGACAGTGAGGTACGATTAATATTACTGTGACTGGGTCTAGCATTATCTTTTGTAGTACACGAGGAATGAGAGGCAACGGGGGAAAGGCGTATGCCAAATCCCAAATCCAAGGTACTGAAAAAGCGTCCACCACCCAAGGATTGTCTCGAGGGTTCAGGGAACCAAACCTTGACACTTTTGCATTTGCTCTTGATGCAAAGAGGTCTATCTGTGGAAGACCCCACGTTTGTAATTTTTTGAAAGACTCTGGGGTTCAGGGACCACTCTCCTGGATCTAATGTCTTTCTGCTTAGATAATCTGCCTCTAGGTTTAGGCATCCTTTTAAATGGGTTGCAGAAATTGAGAGGACATTTCCTTCCGCCCAGGAGAAGATCCTTCCTGCCAAGGAATTTAGAACCAAGGATCTGGTGCCACCCTGATGTTTTAAGTATGCCACCACTGTAAAGTTGTCTGATAGAATGTTTAAGTGTCTCTCTTTTAAAAGACCACCTGCCTTTTTGAAGGTCTCCCAGATCGCCCTTAGTTCTCTGTAATTTGATGACATTGAACTTACTTCTTTGGACCACTTGTCTTGCCAGTAAGAATTTGCTACTTTTGCTCCCCAGCCTATTTCGCTTGCGTCTGTGACTATCTGTATACTGGGTGTTCTTTGCCATCGTACTCCTCTTAGGAGGTTTTCCTTTTTCCTCCACCAGGATAGATCTAGTCTTACAGAATATGGAATATTTAATCTTCTGTCCAGTGTTGTTTGTCTCTTGTCCCAATCTCTTAAGATCCAACACTGAATCAACCTTGTATGGGCCTGAGCCCAGGCAACCGCGGGTATGCATGATGTCATAAGACCCAATAGACTCATGGCTGTTCGAATAGAGCAGCGATGAAGACTTTGAAATTGTGCTTTCTTTTGTCTTACCGACTTGACTTTCTCCTCTGGGAGGAAGGATGTCTGAGTTCTTGAGTCTAGTAATATCCCCAGGAACCTTTGACAAAGGGAAGGTGTTAAGTTGGATTTTTTTAGGTTTATGATCCATCCGAGATCTGAGTCTTTCCAAGAAATAATTTGTACCCTGGTTTGCCCTTGATTCTGACTCTGCAATGATAAGAAAATCGTCCAGATATGGCACTATGGACAGAACTTCTTGTCTTAAGGGTGCGACCATTTCCACTATGAGTTTTGTGAAAACTCGAGGGGTGGAGGAAATTCCGAAGGGGAGTGCACAAAACTGGTAATGATGAATATTCCCCTTTGATCTCTTAAAGCAAATCGTAGGTATTTTTGTGAATCTGGATGTATAGGAATGTGATAATAAGCGTCTCTCTGGTCTACTGACATCATGAAGGCCCCTTGTTGAATTAGGGGAATGGCGGATTTGATGGATTCCATTTTGAACCTCCTGTAAACAATTGATCCATTTAGATCTTTTAAATTTATTATAGTACGGGAGGAACCGTCCGGTTTTCCAACTAGAAAAAGGTTTGAATAAAAGCCTGCTTTTAATTCTGTTTGAGAGACGCTGATTACAACCCCTAAACTTTTTAAGTCTTGTACCCCTGAGCAGATTTTTAAAGTGGTTGAGGGACCATGAGTGCTTGCAAGAAATCTTTTTGGGGGAGGAGAGGAGAACTCTATTTTGTAGCCCGACTGAATTATTTTTAGTGCCCAGGGGTTTGATGTTATTAATCTCCATTGGGCTATGAACCCCTTCAGTCTCCCCCCCCCCACTCTGGCATCATTGCTTGTCAGTTTGTTGTTTTGGGGATTAAGGAGAAAGTTTCTACCTTTTCCACCTTTTTGGTAGCTCCAGCATCCCGTCTTCCCCTTACCTCTATAGGACCTGGTCTGGGAACTAAAGGGCCGAAAGGGTCTATTGTTAGTTTCTTTCTCTTCCTTCCGGAAACCCCTTCTTTTTGTTGACAGCCTTTTCAAGAATCTTATCAAGTACCGGACCGAACACATATTCGCCTGAAAAGCTATAGAACACAATTTGGCTTTAGATGTTCTATCGCCACTCCAGGATTTCATCCAAAGGGCGCGTCTTTCTGAATTTGACAGAGCCGCATCTTTGGCTGCAAATCTGACCGATTCAGCAAACATGTCAGCAACAAAGGCTGTAGCTGATTTTAGAAGGGGAATTGACTGCAGGATTTCTTCCCTATGCGGTTTTGTTCTTAATATGGTTTTCTAGTTCATTCAGCCAAAAATACATAGCTCTAGCAACCAAGGTAGCCACTATGTTTGTCTTTATTCCAAACATAGAGGCTTCCCAGCACTTTCTCAGTAATGCATCAGCTTTTCTTTCCATAGGATCACAGAGCTGTGAAGAGTCTTCAAAAGGTAGTGAAGTCTTCTTCACCACCTTCACTACCTGTGTATAAATTTTTGGTATATCATTAAATAATTTAGCTCCAGCAGGATCGAACAGTAATCTGTTTCTAAATTCTTTGGAGACACCTAATCTTTTCTTTGGTTCGGTCCACTCGTCCAGAATCATATCACTGATATTTTCATTTATAGGGAAAACTTTAGATTTTTTGGCCCGTAGTCCCCCAAACATCTCGTCCTGGACTGAACGTGGTTTTGCAATATCCTCCATACCCATGGTTGCCCTAACGGCTTTTAATAAATCTTCCATGTCTTCAGAGGAAAAGTAATACTTTTTATCATCCTCCTGAATGTCACCCTCAGACTTGTCTAGAACCAGAAGCCTCCTCTTCCATGTCCTCTGCCTCAGAGGAGGAGGGAACCGATATTCTAGATTTTTTAGAAGGAGGTATTTGAGGTGTCTGAGAAAATGATGCTAAGGAGGAACGAATCTCATCCTGAATTATCGATTTGACCTCATTAAGAATAGATGGCTGCTCCTCTTTTAGTAAGTCAGATATACAGCCTTTGCATAGTTTCTTTTTATATCCTTCCTGTAGTTTTTTATTACAGGTGGCACATTTAAGAGATTTGATCTTTGGCTTAGAATCCCTTTGCATGTAAAAAAGGAGCAACCAGGCATCAGTACAGAGTAACAAAAGATAAAGTATTACTGACTCCCCACAGGGAGGATCAGAGAGATCAGTCCTTGTTCCTGTATTGGACACGGTACACAGGAACGCTTTGGACGAGCAGAGGGAGACTGCACTGAGCAAAAAGCCGGCTCCTCTTTTACAGGAGCGGCGTGTGACGTCATCAGGGTGCGCCCGCACATGTGGATGGCGCGCTCTGCAGGTGGGAGCTCCACAGGAACGCAGAGAGTGTGAATAGGCCCCGCCCCCCTTTGGCAGCGTGCAGCGCTCGGCTCCCGGCAGCCTGCTTCCTCACAGAAGGGAAGGAAGGCTTTAATGGTGGCGAGAGAAACAGGCTCCTGCAACCAGGAATGATATCTACTCTGAAACCCCTGTCCAGCATAAGCATAAGCCGCAGGTCAGCAGGGGAATTTTAGTGAGTCCGAAGTAAAGAACCTGAAAATAAAGAAAAAAACTCCAAACCTCCCCTGGGGAGGTAACTCCATGTATTGCCCCTGTAGGGACAGGAAACACTGAAGGGAGTTGGTGGGTGGGGGCTTTTAAACTCTTCTCTGTGTATTCCTGCCCCTACTGAGGTCAAGGGGTCAATCTCATGTTGTGGCCGTCATGGTGGATGAAATGGAAAAATGGTGCAAGTGCAACACAGCAAGATGCCTTTGCTGTCAAACAATAATGCACAACAAACAATCCTTCTCATCCAACACAAACGGCACTACTTTTCCCATCAAACACCGTCTAACATGTCAATCATCTTACGTAATATATCTAATCGAATGCAGCTGTGGACTTCAATATGTAGGCCGGACCATCCAACCCCTTCACTGCAGACTAAACAAACACAGACACAATATTCAGAAACTGTACCCCAAACACAGCATTTCTAGACACTGCCAATACTCCAGACAAGGAAGAACACCCAATAAAAATCACCCCCATTGATCATATCCCTTACAACCCATAAAATAGGTTTGATCTTTTAGAAAAGCGAGAAACCTACTGGATATACCAATTAAATACACTGATTCCTCAAGGTCTTAATGAAATACAGGAATTAATCGTGTAATAGACAATATTTGTAATATTTTTGTATAATCTTTATTTTTATTTTTTTATTTTATTTTAAGGCAGACATAGCAGAGCTGGAGAGGGTTCAGAGGAGGGCAACTAAAGTCATAGCTGGAATGGGTGGACTACAGTACCCAGAAAGATTATCAAAATTAGGGTTATTCACTTTAGAAAAAAGACGACTGAGGGGAGATCTAATAACTATGTATAAATATATCAGGGGTCAGTACAGAGATCTCTCCCATGATCTCTTTATCCCAAGGACAGTAACCATGACGAGGGGACATCCTCTGCGCCTGGAGGAAAGAAGGTTTGTTCACAAAAATAGAAGAGGATTCTTTACGGTAAGAGCAGTGAGACTATGGAACTCTCTGCCCGAGGAGGTGGTGATGGTAAGTTCAGTAAAAGAGTTCAAGAGGGGCCTGGATGTATTTCTGGAGGGTAATAATATTACAGGTTATAGTTACTAGATATGGGTTGTTGTTGATCCAGGGAGTAATTCTGATTGCCTGATTGGAGTCGGGAAGGAATTTTTTCCCCTAAAGTGAGGAAAATTGGCTTCTACCGCACAGGGGTTTTTTGCCTTCCTCTGGATCAACTTGTAGGAAAACAGGTCGAACTGGATGGACAGATGTCTTTTTTTTGGCCTTATAAACTATGTTACTATGTTACTATGTTACTATTTCTATTTTATTTCATTTTTTCATTCTTTCTTTTTTATCATTTTCTGATTTATTATTATTTTTTCATTCTGGAATTTTCATTTATTATATTATGTTTCCCATCCACCTCTATCTAATATATAAAGCTGAGTGTGTGTGTGTGTGTGTGTGTGTGTATGTCCACTAAAGGAATCCGCACCGCTGCAGCTACAATCACAAAATTTGGCACACATGTACATCAGGTGTCCGGGAAGGTTTTAGAACAGTTTTCAACTCTCCAGGACAAACCGTTCCTGAGATATTCCCAAAAAATGCATTAGCCAATAGTAGCCTGGTCACCCTTATCAGCCAATAGAAGCTCACAGGCACACATCAGGTTTCTATGACAACCTAGCCAGTTCACTGCTTTAGGTCTGCATTAAAGGGGTTGTCCGAGTTATGAAAAAAAAAAATATAGCACTGTAAATCTGATGGGCAGCAATATATAACTAAGTTAAGCAAGTTTTAGGCAAAAAAAAAATCCATATTTCCTAATTTCCCTGGTTCTCTTCTGGTCTTTGTTTACATGCAATAACAACAATCTCAGCCCCTCCCCCTTCTCTCCCCCTCTCTGCAAAGGGAATGAATACAAGTGCTGAGTGACATGTCTGCCTGCTGGAATACTCAGCAGCATGTTGTATGTGTAGGACTACAAGTCCCAGCTGTACAATGACAATGCTGATACACACAGGAAATTCTCCCTACCTGTTCTTGTACAATACAATTCCTCTATAGCTCCTTGCCCAGCATTTGTCTCCTCTCACTGCTGCAGCTACTGTTTGTTCTAAAGCCTTGAGCCCTCAGTGTGTTCTGGCTGAAGGGGTTAATGTTTTATCTGAAGGAAACCGGGAGGACTGTTATCTGAACTCTGAGGCTTGTGAACAAAACATCACAGAGCAGAGAGATAAGTTGACATCACAGGTCATGTGACCCTGAGTCAACTCTGAGAAACCAGCAGCTTTAGAAACACAAAGTATATGGGAAAGTCATACCTCCCAACTTTTGAAAATTGCAAAGAGGGACAATGTGTGCGGCGCGCATCATGGCAGTTTTTTTCATACTAGACCACACCTCTAACTCCGCCCAGAGCATAATTACTAGAGCCCTGGCGGCAATTTTTTTCTTGATTGTCATTGTCCATATAAATATTAGCACATCATCAGATTATAGATAGTTTAAGGTCCAAATTGCACCAAATAATGAAGTTCTGGTCTAATTTATAGGTAGAAACCATACAAACACTTTAGTAAGGAGCAATTTAGTAAATTTATTAATGCACATTTATGCATTAATCCTCAAGGTCAAAAAGAGGGACAATTAAGGATAAAAGAGGAACAGAGGGACTTGGGTCAAAAAGAGGGACTGTCCCTCCAAAAGAGGGACACTTGGGAGGTATGGAAAGTTGTTATACCTGACAAGTTAGAAACATATAAAGAACAAAAAAATAACTCGGACAACCCCTTTAAAGAGGCAGAGCACTGTGGATGACAAATGGTAAATGGATGGTACTGTGGATGGTAAATGGGTATTCCCGGTTACCATAACTATAACTTATGTTTTAGACTAACTCATCATCAATCATTACCTCATATAATGTAAATTTTACTTATTTACTGTTCAGTAGTAATAAAAGATGTTTTCTTCCACTGCTACCCACCTTCCTCCTAAATTACTATGGCATCGACCTGTAATTCCGGCCACCATCAAAAGAAGGACTTAAAAGCACCACTTCCAGATCCCACTAAGTCACGCCCCTGACTCAGTCAGGCCATGCCCCTTCCATGCTGCATTTGACCGGGATTAAAAATATTGGTAAAAATCACCTTCTGTCAGCTGCAGGGGTGGGGGGAGGGTGACTTTCTCCCTGCAGCTCATTGCTCAGACTGCACAGTGCTGCTGCTGAGAGTGCAGCTGCTGTGTCCATCTAGGCCCTGCGCATGATAGAGGACAGGGAGTCTGAAAGCCAGACCGTCCAGCCTAAAACAAGACCTCTGGCCACCCTAGGGGCAGGCTGATGTTAGGGTGGCCAGATGTCTGGCCTTAGGCTGGACAGTCCAGTTTTCTGGCTACCTGTTCTCCGTCCGACGCAATGCCTGCTGTAGAGATCACTGTTAAAGGGGCGGGCTGCTGTAGAGGTCACTGTTAAAGGGACGGGCTGCTGTAGAGGTCACTGTTTAAGGGGAGGGCAGCTGTAGAGGTCACTGTTAAAGGGGCGGGCTGCTGTAGAGGTCACTGTTAAAGGGGCGGGCCGCTGTAGAGATCACTGTCAAAGGGGCAGGCCGCTGTAGAGGTCTCTGTTAAAGGGGTGGGTCGCTGTAGAGGTCACTGTTAAAGGGGCTGGCCGCTGTAGAGGTCACTGTTAAAGGGGCGGGCCGCTGTAGAGGTCACTGTTAAAGGGGCAGGCACTGTAGAGGTCACTATCGATATCTTTTAACGACACACACACACAAACAGTAAAAGAAATAAATTAAATATACCCGGGCGAAGCCGCGTCCTTCAGCTATTATATATATATATAAATATATATATATATATGTATATATATATATATATGTGTGTGTGTTCATCTCTATATATACATGTTCATCTCACTATATATATACACTCACCGGCCACTTTATTAGGTACACCATGCTAGTAACGGGTTGGACCCCCTTTTGCCTTCAGAACTGCCTCAATTCTTCGTGGCATAGATTCAACAAGGTGCTGGAAGCATTCCTCAGAGATTTTGGTCCATATTGACATGATGGCATCACACAGTTGCCGCAGATTTGTCGGCTGCACATCCATGATGCGAATCTCCCGTTCCGCCACATCCCAAAGATGCTCTATTGGATTGAGATCTGGTGACTGTGGAGGCCATTTGAGTACAGTGAACTCATTGTCATGTTCAAGAAACCAGTCTGAGATGATTCCAGCTTTATGACATGGCGCATTATCCTGCTAAAAGTAGCCATCAGATGTTGGGTACATTGTGGTCATAAAGGGATGGACATGGTCAGCAACAATACTCAGGTAGGCTGTGGCGTTGCAACGATGCTCAATTGGTACCAAGGGGCCCAAAGAGTGCCAAGAAAATATTCCCCACACCATGACACCACCACCACCAGCTTGAACCGTTGATACAAGGCAGGATGGATCCATGCTTTCATGTTGTTGACGCCAAATTCTGACCCTACCATCCGAATGTCGCAGCAGAAATCGAGACTCATCAGACCAGGCAACGTTTTTTCCAATCTTCTACTGTCCAATTTCGATGAGCTTGTGCAAATTGTAGCCTCAGTTTCCTGTTCTTAGCTGAAAGGAGTGGCACCCGGTGTGGTCTTCTGCTGCTGTAGCCCATCTGCCTCAAAGTTCGACGTACTGTGCGTTCAGAGATGCTCTTCTGCCTACCTTGGTTGTAACGGGTGGCAATTTGAGTCACTGTTGCCTTTCTATCAGATCGAACCAGTCTGCCCATTCTCCTCTGACCTCTGGCATCAACAAGGCATTTCCGCCCACAGAACTGCCGCTCACTGGATGTTTTTTCTTTTTCGGACCATTCTCTGTAAACCCTAGAGATGGTTGTGCGTGAAAATCCCAGTAGATCAGCAGTTTCTGAAATACTCAGACCAGCCCTTCTGGCACCAACAACCATGCCACGTTCAAAGGCACTCAAATCACCTTTCTTTCCCATACTGATGCTCGGTTTGAACTGCAGGAGATTGTCTTGACCATGTCTACATGCCTAAATGCACTGAGTTGCCGCCATGTGATTGGCTGATTAGAAATTAAGTGTTAACGAGCAGTTGGACAGGTGTACCTAATAAAGTGGCCGGTGAGTGTATATATATATATATATATATATATATATATATATATATTTGTCCCCAAACACTGTACATCTACATATACATATAGATAGATAGGCCATCGATTATAATACAAAACACCACTATCCATGTTCTAAAACAAATAAAAAACACACTAAGTCTTCCAGAAATTGACAATACATGCATAGGCATATATATACCGCTCCCCCAGGTCCTCCAGTAATAGAAAGCCCAATCAACACCACGTACGCGCGGTTTATTCCGAACACAAGCGCGATTCCCCTGAGACTATTATGAGCATACTACACACACCCCACGACTCCACACCAGGAGGTTCCTAAAGAGGTCCACAAGTGAAGGCATCAGGAGGACCTCCAGTCCCAGAAAAATGTTTACCCCGGGAGTAGAGATGAGCGAATCATTTCGCCGCTTCGTAGATTCGTATCGAATCTTGGATTTTTCAGCTGCTCGCTTTTGTACGCATTCGCTACGTAGTGTGTCCTATAAATTATACGCTAATTCTACGTCTCCTGCAGACTCCTCCCTCGTAGTTCCGCCCCTTTCTCCAGCACGGGAGGATGACGAGGCAACTTAGGAAATTAAATTGCGCATTCGTGCGCCTCATCCCTTTTTCCCCCTTTTCAGGTTATTTGGGGAGCCCTTTGAAAGAGGGTTTTTTAAGGAACCTTTGCTGCTTTTTTTTTACCCATTTGGATTACAATTTTACCTATGTGGATTACAAATTGCGACTGAGTTTGGGACTCTGCTCCAGTTCTATGACAAGCATCAGAAGAAAAGAGACTTAAACGTGTACGTGAGCATACTACGTAGGTGATATTTAAAATTTTTATATTATACCTATAATAATGTATTTGCACTTTACCATATATATGTCTCGAATATTCGCTCAGCCTCTGAGGAGTGCACGCCGCGGCCTCTCCTCGTACGTGCCTGCGTATTACGTAACCGCTTAGACAATAGTACACTGAGATTCGTAAGCTATTTGTACGCCCATGCGTACATCTTCTAAGAAGTTGCTTACATTTTGTAAATGAACGTTCGGTATTAGTGAGCGAATGTTCGCTAATAGCACATAATAACGTATATTTTGTACGCAAATACAACGAATCTATTAGTCGAATATACGAATTTTAGGAAAAGTTCGGCGAATGTTCGGCGATTCATTTTTTGAATGATTCGCTCATCTCTACCCGGGAACATCTCACTTCTTAGCAGCTCCCCCACACTTGATGCCATACAATAAATTCTTTATTGCCACCATACCACCGCAAATCCTCCATTCACATATCACCTACTAAATATAACACTACTTCATAAAATATACCGGCATTTCTCTATAAGGGCAGACAGTAAACATTAATGATCACTCATATGATAAAATAATACAGCGTTCTAGGAAAACATAGCAGGGTATGTTGTATGTGAAGAAGTTACTGCACTCTGCGCTCAGTATCCAGCGTTCGCAACTCTGTATCAACTTTGCATCAACCTATTGAACTTTCCCTGTCACGCTCCCATAGAAGAGCGGACAGACAGTCCTGTCCATTAACCCAGTATGCCAGCGATTTGAACATCGTATTAACTCATTGAACTTGCCCCGCTTCCAGAGAAGAGCGGATAGGCAGTCACGTACATTAACCTTGTATGTCAGTCACTACGAGAAAGTCCCCATAACTCACCTCCTGTGGCTTGTACGCCAAAACAGGCTATTTAAAACAAGTTGTTTTACCACACACATGTATTGTCCTGACAAAGAGGGATTTTCTACCCTTGAAACGCGTAAACAATTTGTGAATAAAACACTTCCACCTATCCTACTGTCTACAGTAGTCTGGATTTCTACCGAGCAGCACCTGAACATAGCCGTCTACCACAACAGCTTTACATAGTAACATAGTAACATAGTTTATAAGGCCGAAAAAAGACATCTGTCCATCCAGTTCGGCATGTTTTCCTACAAGTTAATCCAGAGGAAGCCAAAAAAACCCTGTGAGGTAGAAGCCAATTTTCCCCACTTTAGGGGAAAAAAATTCCTTCCCGACTCCAATCAGGCAATCAGAATTACTCCCTGGATCAACAACCCATCTCTAGTAACTATAACCTGTAATATTATTACCCTCCAGAAATACATCCAGGCCCCTCTTGAACTCTTTTAGTGAACTTACCATCACCACCTCCTCAGGCAGAGAGTTCCATAGTCTCACTGCTCTTACCGTAAAGAATCCTCTTCTATGTTGCTGTACACCTTTGGATTACAAACAGGAGAATGGACAGCCCCATTAGCAATAATGGGGGACGGCGCTGATCCGGCCACTATCCGTCAAGAACGCCGGGAATTGGCAGGACAAATACTGCGGAAAAGCCTGCCGGATCGCCATCACATATGTGAAAGTAGCCTAAGGCAAATTACTGTGAAGGGGCATGTATCTGAGAATACCTTCTCTTGTTTGGGTGGAGTTAGAGGCGTGGCCTAGCATGAAAGAAAATTGCTGCAGCGCACTACGCACACCGCCCATGTAAAAGTGCCACTGCCAACTAATGAAGGACAACGTGGCTCACTGGCCTGGTGTATATATAATACTATACAGTACACTAACTCTTTAACATGATTTTACTTTTCAAATATTTTGTTACTCACCCTGTCGTATCTCTGTGCGGATCTCAGTATGCCGCTCTGGGTACTTGAATTTTAAATCGGACCATTTCCGCTGGATCTGGCCCGGGGTTCGCAAAATGTCAAAGCGATGACGCAAGCCTCGGATCACCTGCTGCACTCCTGCACACATCTCCTTCTTGTGCTGGTTTGGGTGTTGTTGTGTGTCATTGTAATCCTGCTTGTCCATCAGCTTGACCATGTATTTAAGCTTTCCGGAGCTAAATGCTGAAGAACATCTGGATGCCATTTTGAAAATTTGGCTCTGCCTCTGAGGACTGTACACCGCTGCCTAGCGTCGTGCGTGCATATTACGCAATTGCGAGACAATAGTACGCTAAGGATTCGTACGCACTTTGTACGCTCATGTGTACGTATTCAGTAGGGTACCTTTAACAACTGTATGTTCGTTATTTGTGCGGGAATGTTCACAGAACACGACCAGAATAACGAATAATTTTTACGCAACTTCGACTGAATAAATTTGTATTAAGAACAAATGTTTTTATAAATTTGTCGAACATTCGCAGAAGCGAATCTTTGAAGAATCACTCATCTCTAGTGCAAATTGAAAATTGCAACCTTTACACAGACATGCCAATTTAGTGCCCACTATGTTGTGCCCAATGTGTGCCACTATGCTTCCTAGTTTATAAACACCCTACATATAGCACTAATGTTTTCATGAGTAAAAGAGCATCCTGTGCATTTGGGACCCAATGTGGTGATTTACACATCTTGTGCTGAAAACTGGCTCTGGGGTGAAATAATAAATGGAACCCCTAAAAAGTGACCCCATTTTGGAAACTACACCCCTCAAGTTATTTAGCAGAAATTAATGACCAAGGGAAGGAGCTAAATGAAAACTGCATGATTTACAAAGATATGGCATTTCAGTGCCCAGTATGCTGTGCCCAGGGTGTGACATCTAAGATACCCCACACCATTTAAATTGTTAGGTGGGTTCTGCTGGCTACTGAAATGCCATAACGGTAAATTTAAAATGTTTGGGTATACTGGAGGATTCAGAAGGGAAAGACCACTTTTTGGCTTTTGCAGTGCAGATTTTGATGTATTTGTTTATTGTCGCTATGTTGCTTTTGAGAAAATAAAAGACCCAATAATGGTCCAGGGTTTTTTTTAATTATGAGGATAAACACAAAATAGCTGAAAGCTATACAGACCCTGTCTGTGACCTACTTATCTTATAACGTAACTTTTATTTTTATTATTAAAGGGATTGTGTCACTTCAGCTAGTGGCATTTATCATGTAGAGAAAGTTAATACAATGCACTTACTAATGTATTGTTATTATCCATATTTGTTCCTTTTGCTGGCTTGATTAATTTTTCTACCATATTATACATTGCTCATTTCCATGGTTACGACCACCCTGCAATCCATCAACAGTGCTGTGCTTGCCCATTGTAGGAAAAAATATTGGCCTCTCTGGCCTCTGGGACTGTGGGAGTGCAGTGCTTTTTCCTATAGTGTGCAAGCATGGCCACTGCTGATGGATTGCAGGTTGGTCGTAACTAGAGATGAGCGAACATGCTCGTCCGAGCTTAGTGCTCGTTCGAGCATTAGGGTACTCGTAACTGCTCGATGCTCGGACGAGTATCTCGCCATGCTCGAGGAAATGGCAACTTCCGCATCGTGCTTTTTTGGCGCCTAAAAACACAGCCAATCACAAGCCAGGAGACTCTACAGTACACCCAGCATCACGTGGGGCCCTGACATGTCGATAGCAGGGGTTGGCTGGCCTGATCAGGTGACCCTGGAATATACTACCGAAAGGCCGCGGCGCTCGGCTCAGATGCCGTCTGGATGTCGTTAGGGATAGAGCTGCTGCCTTTCAGGGACAGTGTTAGGGCCTGCATTTAGTTGTCTGTTAGGCAGGGATCACCCACAAAGAACCCAACAGCCCTTCTAAGAGCTAGAAGACATTTTATTTATTTTTTTTTTGTCACTTGGCTGGCTGGCACTAGTAGTGCAGCTATCGCCATATCTAACCCTGTTTTTTTTTTTTTGTTCTATCTCAGTGATACAAATCCATTGCACACAGCACTGTGGAACCATTCTGTGTGTCACAGTTCAGCACTGACTCACTCCAATCCATATATACTGTCCAGGTGACACTTTCTGTACGTCACACACTACAACAAAGTCATTTGCTACCAATATCATCTACCGCTTGATCCAGAAAATTCTCTGTGTGACATTTGTCTGGGTCACAGACTAAATAGCC
>ONZH01011044.1:0-26001 GCA_900303285.1 Rhinella marina | reverse complement strand
CAGTTTGGCAATTTTCTTAGCTGAGATACCGCTATTGATGAGCTGGATGATGCAGTTTCTCTTTCCTTGGGAAATCTTCTTCATGGCTGCTCCTGCTTTAAAACCAGTGACCTTTCGCTTGGGAATCAACCTAATAACACACTGAGCTATTAGGGAATGTGAGAACTTACAATCACAGAAAAAAACATGGTCTAAAGTGGCAGAAAATTGCTCAGACCCCATATGCTTTTGCGCATATCAAACCGGGGGAGCAATTCCTGCACATGTGGTCCGTTGCTAACAGCAATCCCCAGCAAAAATGCATACAATTGAGGATGCCTGCAGCGGACCACATGTACCACAAAACTATCCTACACAAGGTAACAAATTGTGTGGATATGGTGAACTATATAATCATATATAAACTATATAAACATGTGCAAGAATTGCTCCGCCGGTTTGATATGCGCAACAGCATATGGGGTCTGAGCAATTTTCTGCCATTTTAGAACACGTTTTTGTCTGTGATTGAATTTGAACATTTATACCTGGAAGTGTGGCAACTCCAGGACTGAATGTACCATTACTTACATCTTATGGTAACATTCTGGTGCACCTGTGTAGCCTGAGTCACATGAGTCATTGGTAGGTGGGGCTCATAGTCTCCTCCCTCCTCCCATTGTATGTGTGATTTCATGCTGGAGGTAACTAGGAGTAGGTTGCTGTGTGTCGGCCTATATGCTCCTTCCGCAATTGCCCATACGGCAAGGTAGGTTAGCGTTAGGTCCCGAGCCACTCTGTGATACCTTGATGTGGTGCTCGGGCTCCGGTATGTTCTTGATATAAGAATATATTGGCGAAAGTCTCATTTTAACATCAGTGTGAGGGTTTAGCCATATATTGTCAATTGCATTCCCGCCGCAGTGCACCTTTACTAGTGATGGAATGTGAGAACAGGTTATAATTTGTAGTATACAAGAAGAAAATGATTGTTCCACCACCAGGAGCAAAACAGTAACAATGCAATTAGAAGAAACATAGAAACATAGAAGATTGACGGCAGAAAAAGACCACCTGGTCCATCTAGTCTGCCCTCTTATTATTGCTTTATTGTTATCTTAGGATAGATACATGTTTATCCCAGGCATGTTTAAATTCAGTTACTGTGGATTTATCAACCACCTCTGCTGGAAGTTTGTTCCAAGCTTCTATTACACTTTCAGTGAAATAATATTTTCTAATGTTGTTCTTGATTTTTTCCCCCAACTAACCTCAGATTGTGACCCTTTGTTCTTGTATTCAGTTTCCTATTAATGCCCCTTCCCATCCCAGGGGCGTCACTAGGGCTTTTTATCCGGGGCCGAATCAATCTACCAGTGCCCCAAACCTCGGGACTGGTGGAGACAGCTGCAGTGCGACCCAATCCTCTAAGGGGGCCCCTGCTTCAGTTGGGACTCCAGAGTGGGGAATTTCCCAGGTTAGGAGCCCTGCTTTGACTCCATATATGGCTATGTCCATATATGGAGTTAGTGTTATGAACGGTGAAAGGGGTATTCCCACTATGCTTGGGAACACCCTGTATATTTATAAGTCTAGTTTAGACTCTAATTTTAAAATACTCATGTGGGGATTTGAACTCACAACCATCTACATTACAGGCAAGTACCTTAACCACTGGGCTATGGAGCTCAGTGTTAAGCAAATGATGAAAAACCTCTTAGAAGTTCTCTTGTATAATGCAAGAGAACCTCTTAGGAGGTTTTTCAATATCAGAGAAACCTCTATGAGGTTTTTCACTATCAACTTAATACTGAGCTCAATAGCCCAGTGGTTAAGGTACTTGCCTGTAATGTAGTAGGTTGTGAGTTCAAATCCCCATAGGAAATTTTGAAAATAAAGCTTAAGTACACAGCTTGTCATTTTGGGGTGTGTTTATTACTTTTTATTCAATTTTCTTGGGAGATAAAGTGTTCTGTTACACCATATAGGCGAACTTTTTTTCAATATTTTAAAAGTATGGGTGTTTTTGCATGCCTATAATGCCATTTTGTTCTTTTTTTGTGTGGAGAATGGGGTGATTTTACGTTTTTTTAAATATTTTCAAAATTTTTTTTTTATTTTTTTACTTTTTAAGTCCCCTAAGTGGACCACAACTTACAATCATCAGATGTAAATTGCTCCATTAGTCTGTATTGAAATCATTATATCACAGTTCACTGCTGCCACCTAGTGGCCTGAACTGGGATATACTAACAATGAACCTGGAAGCCTGGTACAGGCTGAGGCTTATTTACAGAACAGGGTGCTTTCACCAATCTTCGCGGGTGGAAAGCGCGCCTGAAGAGAAATCCCGCGTCAGGACGTAGTATGCGCACGATGACCTGACGCTGCATATGGGGGTTGAGTGGGCTCATATGGGGGCTGATGGGGGCTGAGTGGGCTGATTTGAGGTCTGATGGGGGCTGAGTGGGCTGATTTAAGGTCTGATGGGGGCTGAGTGGGCTGATCTGAGGTCTGATGGGGGCTGAGTGGGCTGATCTGAGGTCTGATGGGGCTGAGTGGGCTGATCTGAGGTCTGATGGGGCTGATTTAAGGTCTGATGGGGGCTGAGTGGGCCTGATTTAAGGTCTGATGGGGGCTGAGTGGGGCTGATCTGAGGTTTGATGGGGGCTGAGTGGGCTGATCTGAGGTCTGATGGGGTCGGAAAAGGTGATCTGAGGTCTGATGAAAAATATTTTTTTCTTATTTTGCTACTCTAAAATCTGTTGTGCGTCTTATAAAGCGAAAAATACAGTAACTGTGTTGTTAGCGCATTATTACAAAATTTTTGGCCCCACTTTTGATTTTGCCCAGAGCCACATTTTGTCTAAAACCGGCCCCGGCTAGGGGGGGTGACTGTGGGGGTTTTTATGCCGGGGGGTGTGACTGAGGGCCATATTCATTGGGGCTTGGGCCCCGGATCTTTTTGAGACCCTAGCAACGCCTCTGCCCCTTCCCTCCTGAACTTTATTCAGTCCTTTAACATATTTAAAGGTTTCAATGTCCCCACTTTCTCTTCTTTCCTCCAGACTATACATATTAAGAACTCTGAGTCTTTCTAGATAAGTTCTATGCTTTAGACCTTCCACCATTTTTGTAGCTCTTCTTTGGACCCGTTCTATTTTAGCAATATCCTTTTGCAGGTGAGGTCTCCAGAATTGAACACAGTATTCCAGATGTGGTCTCACTAGAGCTCTATACAGAGGGATCACAATCTCCCTCTTTCTGTCAGAGATGACTACCCCCAATACTGCCAATACAATACTCAGATAGAGGATTTCTTCTCCCCAAGTGCATTATTTTACATTTGGAAACATTGAACTGCAGTTTCCATTGTTTTGACCACTGATCTAATAAAAATAAATCATTCTCCATATTACAGACACCTCCTGGAACATCAACCCTATTACACACTTTTGTGTCATCAGCATACAAGCAAACCTTCCCTACCAAGCCGTCCCTTATGTCACTTACAAACATGTTAAACAGAACAGGACCCAGAACAGATCCTTGTGGCACCCCACTTGTAACCAGCCTCTGCTCAGAATACACTCCATTAACAACAACCCTCTGGTATCTGTCCTTCAGCCAACTGCAGATCCACTGAACTATCCAGGGATTAAGTCCAATTCTTGATAACTTATCTATCAGCTCTTTATGAGGAACCGTATCAAAAGCTTTACTGAAATCCAGGTAGGCGATATCCACAGCACCACCTTCATCTAGCACTTTAGTTACATAGTCAAAGAAATCAATGAGATTAGTCTGACATGATAGGCCCTCGGTAAAGCCATGCTGGTTTGGGTCCATCAAGTTGTTTGTTGTTAGGTGGTCAATTATCTTGTTTTTTAGTAGAGTCTCCATCATTTATACCACTTACAGATGATTAATAATCTGTTTTGTCTTCTTCTGTATAAATTTATACACTTCTCTGTCTGCTAATTACAATTACATGCCAATTACATGACAAGAATCTAAATAACTAGTCATATGCTAATTAGTTGCAAGTCCAATTTACGTATGAGATAGCAAAGATGATTGTCTATGAAATGATTAGAGACAAGCGAGCATGCTCGTCCGAGCTTGGTGCTCGTCCGAGTATTAGGGTACTCGTAAGTGCTCCCTGCTCGGACGAGTATCTCGCCATGCTCGAGGAAATGGCATCTCCCGCATTTTGAATTTTTGGCGCCTATAAACTCAGCCAATCACAAGCCAGGAGACTCTGTGGTACACCCAGCATCACGTGGGGCCCTTACATGTCGATAGCAGGGGTTGGCTGGCCAGATCAGGTGACCCTGGAATATACTAGTGACTGCCCGTGGTGCTCGGCTCAGTCGCTGCCTGGATGTCGTTAGGGATAGATCTGCTGCGTTTCAGGAAGAGTGTTAGGGCCTGGATTTAGTTCTCTGTTAGGCAGGAGTGATCTCAAAAGAACCCAACAGCCCTTCTAAGGGCTACAAGACATTTTTTTTTGTCTCCTTGCTGGGCTGGCTGGCACTAGTAGTGCAGCTATCGCCATATATAACAATTTTTTTTTTTATTGTTTTATCTCAGTGATACAAATCCATTTCATACAGCTATGTGGAACCATTCTGTGTGTCACAGTTCAGCTGTCCATTCACCACAAACCACAATCCGTATTTTCTGTCCAGGTGACCTATATTGTACGTCACGTAAATTAAAAAAGGTCTTTTGCTCTCACTGATACAGCTACATTCCAAAAATCTGAGTGCGACATTTTTTTTTGTTGTAGTCAAAACAGCCACAGTCAGCAGGGGTTGAGTTTGCTCTCTGATATATTCTGCACGTCACGTTAAAAAAAACAAAAACAAAAAAATATATATAGTTTTTTTGTTGTTTTATCTCAGTGATACAAATCCATTTCATACAGCTGTGTGGAACCATTCTGTGTGTCACAGTTCAGCTGTCCATTCACCACAAACCACAATCCGTATTTTCTGTCCAGGTGACCTATACTGTACGTCACGTAATTAAAAAAGGTCTTTTGCTCTCACTGATACAGCTATATTAAAAAATCTCTGTGCGACATTTGTCTGGGTTGCACTTAAGCAGACCAAGTCTGCCTAATCTAATAGTTTCAGTGTAATTGCTCCATACTGCATGGTACGTAATAACATACGTAATTTTGCTCTAACTTATCCACCTATATATTAACTTGTTCAGATTGAACAAGTTTGTGGGTTTCCGTACAGCAGGCCCATTTTTTTTATATATATATATATATATATATATATATATATATATAATACACTTATATACAGAAAATTTTGAACCCCAGGGCTTAGGGTCGAGGACGAGGGCGTGGGCATTCAATTACTGCAGGGGGCAAAGGCCGTGGTCCTGGGCAGGGTGAGACAGTACCTGCTGATGAGGGAGCAGGGGAACGCCGCAGAGCTACACTCCCTAGCTTCATGTCTAGAGGACATGGTAGAGGACTGTTGAAACCACAACAGTGCGAACAGCTGATGTCGTGGATTGCGGACAATGCTTCAAGTAATTTGTCCACCAGTCAGTCTTCCACGCAGTCCACCCACGTTACCCAAGGGAGCACTCCTCTGGCTCCTCTATCTCAATCTCCTTCCCCCCAGTCTGCCCCCTCCCAGGAAAATTTGGAATGCGATCCAGCATACTCTGAGGAACTGTTTTCTGGACCCTTCCCAGAGTCACAAACCACTTCTCAGGTTGCTGCTGACCTCTTTCCCGATGCCCAAGTTTTCCAACTGTCGCAGTCTGTGGGTGATGATGATGACATTGTTGACTTAGTGAAGAAGTGTGTAAAGAGGTGTCGGACGATGAGGAGACACGGTTGTCAAACAGTGGTGAAGTAGTTGTCAGGGCAGGAAGTCCGAGGGGGGAGCAGACTGAGGAATCGGAGGATGACGAGGTGACTGACCCAAGCTGGGTTGATAAGTCGAGTGAAGACAGTGCTTCTGAGGCGGAGGCGAGTGCTGCACCAGAACAGGTTAGAAGAGGCAGTGGTGTGGCCAGAGGGAGAAGCAAGGCCAGAGTTGGTGCATTAGCAGCAACTGTTTCACGTAGTGAAGCTCCCGTGGCGAGGCCTAGATGTTCGCAAGTCTGGAGGTTCTTTAAAGAAATTGAAGATGACCGACGGACTGTGGTGTGCAACCTGTGCCACACCAGGATCACCAGGGGTGCCACCACTACTAGTCTAACCACCACCAGCATGCGCAGGCATATGAGTGCTAAACACCCCACTCAATGGAACCAAGGCCGTTCACCTCCCGCGGGTCACACCACTGCTCCTTCCCCTGTGTCACTCGCTGCCTCTGCTAGTCAACCCCCTGCCCAGGACCCCGGCACGAGTGCCTCCTGCCAGAAAACCACACCTTCGCCTCCACGATCCTCCACAGCGTCCACCAATGTGTCCCTGCGCAGCGTTCCGCTGTCTTTACAGCAGACGCTGGAGCGCAAGAGGAAATACAGTTCCACCCACCCACATGCCCAAGCCCTCAACATCCACATCTCCAAATTGCTGAGCCTGGAGATGCTGCCCTATAGGCTGGTAGAGACAGAGGCCTTTCACAACCTCATGGCGGTGGCTGCCCCTCGGTATTCGGTCCCCAGCCGCCACCATTTTTCCCGATGTGCCGTCCCAGCCCTACACCAGCACGTGTCACAGAACATCATCCTTGCCCTGACCAACGCTGTTTCTGAGAAGGTCCACCTAACCACAGACACGTGGACAATTGCTGGCGGGCAGGGACACTATATCTCCCTGACGGCACATTGGGTTAACTTGGTGGAGGCTGGGACCGAGTCTGACCCTGACAAGCTTTGCCTGTTGAAAAACTCACTGCTCAGCATGAAGTCGGAAGCTTTGCGCTTGTTACAAGAGACGGTGGAGGAAGATACGTCGCTTGATAGCCAGAGCACCCTCCAGTCTGTTTCTCAGCGCGTATCGGAGGAGGGGGATGAGGATGAGGAGGAAGAGGAGGAGAATGTCAGCGAGACAGAAGAGGGTACCAATGCTCAGTCCTTCTTAACTCTTGAGCGTGTATGGGCTGAAGAGGAGGAGGAGGAGGAGGAGGAAATGGAGAGTCAGGCCAGTGAGGAGAGGGAATTCTTGCGTGTTGGGACTCTGGCGCACATGGCAGACTTCATGTTAGGTTGCCTATCCTGTGACCCTCGCGTTAGAAGCATTTTTTCAAACACCGATTACTGGGTGTTCACTCTCCTGGACCCATGGTACAAGCAGAACCTTTCCACTCTCATCCCTGTAGAGGAAAGGAGTATGAGAGAGAATCAATATCAACAGGCCCTGGTGCACAAGCTGAAACAATCCTTCCCATCTGACGCCGCTAGCGGCAGAGGGCGTGGTTCTGTGGGCCACGTAGTGGGGGAGAGGAGGCGAGCAGGCAGCTTGTCCAGCACTGGCAGGGGAACGCTCTCCAAGGCCTTTGCCACTTTTATGTCACCCCAGCAAGACACTGTCACCTGTCCCCAGTCTCGGCAGAGTAGGGGTGAGCTTTACAGAAAGATGGTGAGGGAGTACCTAGCTGACCATACCAACGTCCGGACCGATCACTCTGCTCCATACAACTACTGGGTTTCAAAGCTGGACACGTGGCCTGAACTGGCGCTGTACGCCTTGGAGGTGCTGGCCTGCCCTGCCGCTAGTGTGTTGTCAGAGTAGGTATTCAGTGCAGCTGGTGGCATCATCACCGATAAGCGTACACGCCTGTCAACTGACAGCGCTGACAGGCTGACGCTTATTAAAATGAACAAAGCCTGGATTTCACCGGAATTCAAATCTCCTCCGGGGGAAAGCAGCTAAAGATTAACATTACTTATGTATCCAATTCCTCTTCTCTACTCCTCCTACTCCTCCTCCTCCTCCTTGTCGTCTTTGCCTAACGCTGACCCAAAAACCCCAATTTTTTAGAGGTCCAACTGGCACTCTTTTACCACAATTTTTCCGGAGGGCCACCTACAGGCCCTCTCTCTAAACAATTTTTCCGGAGGGCCCAATACAGTCTTGCGTCGTCATTCGAACTCCATCCGGCTGTTGTCACCAACACACACGCTAGCCAAGGGGGCACTCCTCTGGCTCTTCCAGCTCAACCTCCTTCCCCCCACCCTGCCCCCCACCTACAGGCCCTCTCTCCAAACAATTTACCCGGATAGGGGACATATTAGATTTTGAACTGACAAGAAGAACAGATTTTTTTTTGTTCTTCTTTTAATTGGCTCCTTACCTGTGATAGGCAGAGCATGGACACGTCCCCTTAGCTGCAGTAGAAAAGACACTCCCCTGGCCAGAGCAAGCTCTTTTTCCTTTACTGTGTTCGAAAAATCCATGAAATATATGGTCCCAAGATAGAGGACGTATACGATTTTAAACTCAGAAGAATCGAGACCACATATGCTCCACTAGTTCAAGCTCAATGTTGACAGCCGTACCAGTTGATGCCAAATTTTTAAGTGGGGGTTCCACCACTACCAGCCTAACCACCACCAGCATGCGCAGGTATACGAGTGCTAAACACTATGGAACCAAGGCCGTCCATTCCCCTCATGCGGGTCCCACCACTGCTCCTTCCCCTGTGTCACTCGCTGCCTCTGCGAGTCAACCCCCAGCCCAGGACCCTGGCACGAGCGCCTCCCGCCGGAAAAGCACCCCTTCGCCTACATGATCCTCCACACTGTCCACCAATGTGTCCCTGCTGTCATTACAGCAGACGTTGGAGCGCAAGCAGAAAAAAAGTTCAGCCCACCTACATGCACAAGCCCTCAACGTCCACATACAGGGCCACGCTAAACTTTTTATGTGCTCTACCTGCTACCGTCGTGTAGGTCGGTCACTCTGACCGAGTCCGACCCTGGGGCCGCTCATGTACTGCCCACTTGGAGGATTGTGGGGCCTACCTAGGTCACGGTTTCTCAGACTTACTATGCCTCTTCCTCCAACCCCTCCTCCTCCTTCGAATTACCATCCGTGCTTCACCTCCTGCTAACTCAGTCTAACTCGGTTACTCTGTTGTCACCGCCATGCTGCGTCAGGCTAAATTTTTGGGTGGCTCACCTGCTACCTCATCTAACTTGGTCTCTTGTTGGTGTCACCGCCATGCTGTGTCAGGCTTATGCCTGCATCGTGTGGCTGGGGATAGGAGAGCAGTGCCAGCATGGGCATGGGTGATGGACCTTCGTTGCACCTAGTTGGGTGCTTCCCTAACATGTGATGGGCATGTGCCTCACCTTTCTTGGTCTGGGTGAGCACAATTGCCATGAGGGTCACCACCAGGCTGTTGCAGGAGAATTTGGGGTAATGGTGGAATTAGGGAGCCTCAGAGGCATCCATGCATGCTGCCCCTGCTGTTTCCTGTCCATTTCCGTGGTGTTTCCATCATTTTCTGAGGTTTCCAGGTTTTCACCTAGCCTTCCCTAGGCAGAGCCTTGGTCCCCTGCAAAAATGCTCGAGTCTCCCATTGACTTCAATGGGGTTCGTTACTCGAAATGAGCACCCGCGCATCGGGAAAAGTTCGTCTCGAATAACGAGCACCCGAGCATTTTAGTGCTCGCTCATCTCTAGAAATGATGGTAGTCTCACATTTGAAGCTGTAGTGGATGGTGAAGTATGGAGCCTGAAAGACAAAAGTTTAAAATTTTGTTACCCTTTTGCTCATCAGTGTACTCAGCAACTCAGTATCAATATCGCAATCTTTGAAGCCCCGCTCCCTTTATAGTACATTCCTTTCCTAAACATGCTTGCTGATGAAAAGGCCTTTAACCTGACATGAAACCTAGGGCATGTACAATGGATGCAGGTTTGGCAGTTAATGCAACAATTTCTTTTTTAACTCCTCATTTTGAAAGCCATAACTGTTGTTATTTAGCTGTTTTTGTGGGATGGGTTGTACTTTTTAATGGCACCATTTTGGAATACATAAAAGTCTTGTGAAAAAGGATTTGCCACCTTCATAATTTCTTCTATTTTGGCATATTTGTCACACTTAAAGGCTATCAGATTCCATTATATCTGATGTCCTGACCATAGATGATAGACTTTTTAATATGTTTTGGGTGGAAGCTGTCCCATTTGAGGTATGTAGGCAGACCAATAGGTTTTCAATATCATCTATAGTCAGGCGATCAGATATAATCGAATGTGTTCCAGGCCATCAGACAGGGATGAGCATATTCAACATCTGAAAAGAACATTTTTACACCAGGGCTATCTTCCTGCTTCAAATGAAGATTTTCCAATCCAAGGAAAAGAAAGAGAACCGGCACGTACCTCTGGTTGTGAGTGTGACCTACAACCCACAACTAGAGGTACTAAGAAAAACTGCCAAAAAATTACACCATGTCCTACACAAGGATGACCGGCTAAAAACAATTTTCCCAGATCCCCCCTTACTAGTTTACCAACAACCTTCAAATCTGAGGAATATTTTGATCTGAAGTTCATGGCCATGTACCACATAAAAAGGAGCCCATCCCTGTAATATAAGAGGATGCAAAACCTGTTTTCATATAATTGCAATAGACAAGGTTCCGGATCCCCAAAACACAGCAGGACTATAAGATCCCTTGGAGATTCACATGTTCTACATCTAATATTGGTTATCTGATTATCTACACTAAATGTCCTGTTGGGGGCCTCTATGTTGTAGAAACAGGACAGAAACTTAAAGCAAGGATGAGGTCCCACCGCCAAACAATCAAACAGAAGAAGCTACACTTTTCTGTGGCAAAGCATTTCTGTAGTGCGGGACACAATGAAGAACACAAGAAAGTTCTCATATTAAAAGGTAATTTAAAATCTGGAAGAGCCAGAAGAATTTGGGAATACAAATTTATAACACTGCTTGACACTCTGAATACTGGACTGAATTTGTCCCCGTGATTTATGACACAGTATAAGAGTCTTCAATAGACATAGTGGGGGCACCAGCTGGCACGAGGAGGGACGGGGGTTATGGGGCAGGACGGGGGTTATGGGGGCAGTGACATTAGTGATGAATGGAAAAGCAGTGGAGGATGGTCAGCCCCGGGGATGGGGGAGTGTGCGGTCGGTGACATTAGTAATGAACAGGAGAGCAACAGAAAATGGATGACATGGGGGGGGGCTGTGCGGGCGGTGACACAGCTTTGCCACATGGTGCTCACTGCATACACAGCTCTGCCACATTATGTCCACTGCATGCACACAGCACTGCCACATGGTACATATTGCAAAGCTCTGCCACATGGTGTTCAGTACATAAACAGCTCTGCCACATGGTGCTCACTACATACAAAGCTCTGCCACATGGTGCTCACTGCATACACAGCTTTGCCACATGATGTCCATTGCGAACACAGCTTTGCCACATGGTGCCAACTGAGCGCACACAGCACTGCACATGGTGCTCACTGCATACACAGCTATGCCACACAGAAAACTGCATAACATGCTTACGTAGCCCTGCTTTACGTCATACACATGCTGCACTAAAGAACTTTCATGCCCAGCACAGTCCTACACGGAGCCTGAGGAGTTTACTTTATTCCTCCCACACATGTGAGTGATCACATGACTGTGACATTACCACAGGTCCTGTACACATAATGCGCTGTTAGTCTGGAGATGTCTATGAGGGGCGGGGCTTCCTGTGTGCTGCAGGATGCTAATACAGCGCTCCTCACTAGAAAAAAGTGCAGAAAAATACACAGGGAGTAAAATAGCCCGAACAGGTGTCTATGACACTTCTACTAGCGTTATTGTGACCTCTGGTAGACACTGAGCAAATGTACTCTGCTGTACATAACATTGTGTGTCTTATTCACTCACTAAACATCACACTATACTAATCTGTGTGGGAAAAGTGACAGTTCACTGTGCAGACTGCACATAAATATTGTATTCAGAAGAGAGTGCATGTTGTGACCATGTGAGAGCTGTCAGTAAATGAGATCTATATCCTGCTTATAACACCATGGTTTTGACTGTGTAGAAATATCTATTGCTGTCTACAAATAATGGACTTTCTACAGAATGGAAAGTGAAAAATAGATCTGTTGATTACAAGCTGTAGCATACAAGAAGTCTGTATGTAAGTAGCTGCTAGCTAATCTATGTAACCGGATGTGAGGGCGGGGCAGCAGAGCTTGTGCTGGTGCATGTGAAATAAATAGGAACACCCACAGAGTCTCATGACAGATAACAGCAGTAAGTAAAACTCATATCAGATCATTTCTAAGGGCATTTGAAGCAAAGCTGATACCAGTAAACAAACAAGTGCAATTTTATTATGTGCTGCATTACAGTAAGATTTGGGTTTATTGATTTTTAATGCACAAAGGTGTCCATAGCCTTTAAACAACAGGTCATTTTCTGAAGATGTATTCTGCAGACCCACAAAATACAGATACTGGCAGTGTGCATGCTGCATTTTGTTCCAGACCCATCTGCAGTCCACAATTTGTGGCCAAGTATAAGACATGTTCTATAATTTACAGATTGCACATACGGATGCGGATAGAACATGGATGCCATTGGCATGTCAACGGCTGGCATCTGTATTTTGGACCACAAAACGGAAAAGGCTGTGTGCATGAGGCCTTAGTGCAACATCTTTTTACTCAAGATAACCACTAATCTATATAAAAAAACAGTTCACACTTCGCAGCCACAGCAGAGCCACAACGCGACCAAAAACCACGTTGACATGTAGTTTACAAACTGATTTTTAATGTCTGCAAGATTTTGCACAGCTATTAACAGTCAATTTAAAATTAAAAAAAAATGTCAGCACGGATGCTGTTATCGCCACATGTGGTCTCACCCTGTAAATGATGTCAGAAATGTGACCTTTGAGGCTCTCATTAACAGGGTGACCTGGAGTCCACCAATTTGCACCCGCCACATTCTTCACATACTTTAGTGAAGATGTGGCCACACACAAACACAGCCACCTTTCCATTGAAGTGTATGGAGAATATGGCTCACTTCTATGGGCCTCTGGTGGGCACCCCGATTGCCTTTATTTATTGTTTTTATCTTCCCCTGCATGAGATTGATATAGAGCCTCTAGTTATCCCTGATGGTCCATATCATCATGCATGCTGAACCAGGTCTCTTATTGGTTTACTAATTTGGGAGATATTATATTATAGCACCAGAGTATTTAGGGGTTTTCCTGTGCAAGTAGCACATTATGGGGCAGATTTATCAATATAATTTTGGGAGGTGAAAAGAGGTGTTAAAGGACATTAGGGGCAAGCCTTCAAGCTCAAAGTTTAATCATATATTTTCAGCTCGGATCAGCTCAGGATGGTAGCAACTTGCTCACGAGATAGCATCTATGCTTGAAATTGCAGCTTGTTCCATTCAAAAAAGTTGCTGTAACTATATAAACATAATTCCCCCTTTTTTGTGCTGACTGAATGGGTTCCAAAGGACAGACTCCCACTGATCAAATACTGATGAACTATCATAAGAATAGACCATTAATGTTCTGGTCCTTAAAACCCCAAATTATTGTATTCAGGATCCATAATTATTATGGATTGCTAATGGAAACCTGCATAAAACCAAACAACAGCATGCTCCATCAAATGCATCCTGGGGAATTATGGTACAATTTACTGCATATTCAGTAATACTGATCAATTCAAAGAACAATGCAATTCCATATCGCATTCATATGAGGCCTAAACTAATACATATTTTATTCCAAATGCTGCATAGATACAGTTAATTGTTTCATACAGACAAGCTAAATAACTGTTGTGCTCTTTCAATCATTAAAACATTTTTTAGAAGAAGTCACATCTTACTGAAGGGACGCCAAGTATGTAAACAATGGTTTTTCTCTTAACTAATTCATTTGAATTAAAACAACATGAAGTTAAAATATACCTGATGCATGAATGCCTGGAACATGACATACATAAAACATATGAAAACACATGATGCAAGAAATAAAACATTAGAGCTGAACTACATTTCAATATTCTGGTATTAAACGGCTCAGGTTTATATTTCTCTTTTGTTTGCTAGATATCATACACATTCATATAATACTGCATTAATATGTAATATTTCATAAAATAAAGCAAAATGTATCACAGACCTTTCGGTAGAGGCCTGGATTTATAGACTATAAAAAGGCTGAGGCCTGTGTCAATGAGCAAATTAACTTGCTAATAGAAATCATAGCAAATATATTCTTCTATTTCCCCAACTCACTGCTAATACAGTCACATAACTGT
Source organism: Rhinella marina (assembly GCA_900303285.1). Classification (NCBI taxonomy): domain Eukaryota; kingdom Metazoa; phylum Chordata; class Amphibia; order Anura; family Bufonidae; genus Rhinella; species Rhinella marina. The sequence goes on along the minus strand of ONZH01011044.1, from coordinate 11,745 downwards.
ACATAATTTTGCCATTATTGTTCAAATATGACGACTCCATCCTTCACTTCTAGAGACATGGGGGGCATTTATCAAAACCGGCTTATTGTACGCTGGTCTTGATATCCCTCTGTGCCGTCTGAGGATTTGCTTGACCAGACGCATGCCTCATCATGAATTTAGTACAACATCCAGCAGTCCATGCACCTATATTGAAATTTTAAAGGGAAACTAAAGCCATAATCAAAACACAAAAAAACAACCAACAAAATATAACATAATCTCCTTATCTGTCGTTGTTATTTGCTCTTGTTTTGTCAGATATTGCAATTGCAGACCATGAAAAATAAACTAGAAAAGCATTGAACTGTTCTATCAGGCTGCAACCACGTCTACTACCTTCTTCTCCCCCTCTCATGCTGGTGCACTTAAAGGGGTTGTCTGAGTTATATAAATGTATTCCCATATGCCTTTAAACCTATCTAATAGTACCTTTCTAATGTAGTTCTTTTGTCTATATTATCTTATTTCTCCGCTGCTGATGTGGGTCACGTGACCCGTGACGTCATCCACCAGGATCCTGTGGTGACGTTTCATGTACACAGGCTTTATCCCTGCCTGAGGGAGTGGCCCGGCTCTGTACACAAAATGTAAGAACCTGTGTGCCCGCCCCTCTCTCTGTGATCTGGCTGCCGGACGGCTCCTGTGAGGGATCGCGCATGCGCAATCCTTACCTGTGCCGGCGGCTGTGCAAAAATAGAATGTCTGGTAAGGAAAGCTCGGGCCTGCGAATTGCTATTACCCCACGGGCCAGTGAGGACCAGTGTTTATGCCCGTGGGTACTCAGTGCACAATGAAGGGGGTGACTGCGGATCAGCTGTGGGACCTGGACTGCGATATTTGCCTAGAAAACACCTACCATCTGGGGATGAGGTCGGTAAGAAACGCATGGAGAGCAGGAGTTTGAACTGCGGCATATGTAAATGTCTGTTGTTCCAGTCTGAGTGGGGTTTTTTTGTTTTTTTTTACCGTTTATCTGTCAATGAACTACAGCATTGCGTACAGAACAGGGGGGCTCCAGCCTTATATAATACATTTTAGTTTTTCAATCCCCTTCCCTCTGGTCCACCCCTCTCTTTGCAGTGCTCTAGTCCTGCATAGATCTGTAAATATCTCTATCTCTCTGAAAAAAAATAAAAATAAAAAAAAAAATATATATATATATATATATATAAACAAAGATGTTGAGGCAGCACTCCGGACTTTAGTGAAGAAAACGTGGATCTTTATTTCACCCAATTGCAACGTTTCAGCTCTTCAATAGAGCCTTTGTCAAGCACATATATTTTTAGATATATATATATATATATGTTGTGCAGAGCAAGGATAGGTTGTGCAAGCAGTGCAGGGGGCGGGGAAGGGCAGATTATTCACACCCACAGCATGTAAACAAAGCATGAATAGCAGAACTATGCAAAGGTATGTTATTTTTTTTTCTCAAGAAATCATGCTTATCTAATGTCTTATCTAACGTATATGTAAGCCCTGATGAGTTTTATAATTATTTTTTTTCCATTACTCGGATAACCCTTTTAAAGGAAATCTGTCACCAGGATAATCACTAAAGAAGTAAAGCCATGGCCTAATAGCACCTAGTACCTTATTTCCAGATATGCCTTTGTTCCAGCAATAGATGTTTTCTATCTTCTGAAAATCCAGTTTCTTTGGTATGCAAGTGAGCCAGTAAGGTGCTCAGAGGGGCGTCACTCTTGCAAGAACGAGCCCAGGCACGCCTCCTACATCACATTCAAGCCATAACTCTGCCTGTTTTTTCCCTGCTCTTAGCATGAAGGCGGGCTTGAGCACTAGCAGGGGGCATGCTTGGGCTCCTTCCAGCAAGAGTGACGCCCCTCTGGGCACCTTACTGGTTCATTTGCATACCAAATAAACTGGATTTTCAGAAGATAGAAAACATATATTGCTGAAACAAAGGCACATCTAGAAATAAGGTACTAAGTTCTATTAGACTATGGCTTTACTTCAATAGCGATTATCCTGGTGACAGATTTCCTTTAAGGCAGGACGTTTAGGAGGAGGGGACTGGATTTAGTGTGGATAACTTCTGTCTCCACAGTGAGTGTGGATATTTTGCTAGAAGAAATCTCCTAATTACTAATAGAACAAATAGATTTGATTACCACCATATGGAGCTGTAAAAGACTGCAGAATACTAACTCTGCCTAAATAAATCCCCTTCCCCACTCAAATATACACAAATATAGCCCAGACAACAGTTTGTAGTGACAGTAAGTGATTAGCCTATGATTAAGAACGAGTCGAGACTGATCCAATGATGTATGGCTTTTAAAGTGAATACTGCAATAAGTCCACTAGATCCATCCCTGTTTTTGCTGCTGTTGTTTTGGTCATGGACTTGCCGAGGATCCATGATGGGAGACTCATTTCATCTACTTTTGGGTGCTGGATTTTCCCTGTCTTCAGTTCAGTGAGAGAAAATGCCTGTTCTGACAGAAACCTATTACCTCTCTAGTGATAGTTGTTATTGCTTAAGCTTGTTAGGCCTCTTTCACACTAACGGCAGCACGGATCCGGGGGGTGAAGGGTCCCGCCGGATCCGTGCTGCCACAGGTGCACGTGTGGGGCCAGAACTGCGCTCCAGCCCCACACCTGCACCAGACACTATCTTGAGGAGGAGGGGGGGGTTATACTTACCTGTCCTAGCAGCTCCCGACCTGTCCCAGCAGCTCCAGAGGACGGCGCGCACAATGGGAAGATTCCCTACTGTGCAAGTGCAAGGAAAAGTGCAAGGTGACGGATCCATTATGAACTCCATTGAGAGTCAATGGAGGAGGGATCCGTTTACTATTGTGTTACACCGAAAGGATCCATCCCCATTGACTTGCATTGGGGGTCATTCCGGATTCGTCTTGGTGCGGATGCCCAGACTGGAGAGCAAACGGCAGCATGTTGCGGTTTGCTCTCCGGTCTGGAGACTGAAGAGAACTGAACGGAATGCTTTTAGGAGCATTCCGTTCTCTTCAGTTCAGTTTTGTCCCCATTGACAATGAATGGGGACAAAACTGAAGCGTTTTATTCCGGTATTGAGCCCCTATGATGGAGCTCAATACCGGAATATATAAACGCTAGTGTGAAAGTAGCCTAAGGCTATGTTCACATCACGTTTCTGTCCTATAACATATGACAGTATGTTAAATGGCTGCTTCACATGGATGTCATAGAGCGGAGAACTATAACTCCCAGCCTATACAAACTGTTATTATGGGGCACTAGTAGACATCATAGGGAGAGGGAAATAAAAGGAGAGAACTACAACTCCCAGCATGTCCAGACTGTTATTATGGGGCATCAGTCGACATTAAAGGAACAGGGGAATAAGAGGAGAGAACTACAGCTCCCAGCATGTCCATATTGTTATTAAAGGGCATCAGTGGTGAAATGAAATTGGCTGGAGTTAAATGAGTAGCACAAGGAGGCTTATGACAGATCCCTGAGGAGTCACAGAGAGAGTGGTTGTGGGGACCAAGGGCAGGGATTCCTATAGCACTGCAGGCACTTCAATCTTCCACCATTTCAGTCAGTGTGGTTAAGCCATGTCCCTCTCCTGAACTGTCTGTTCAGTGTGTATCTGATAACGTCAGGCTCGTTCACCAAGCGTGTTCTGTAGCCGAAGAAGGGGGAGGACTAGGGCATAGACAAAAATATTTTTGTCTAAAAGATCACCTTAACTGCTTATGACAACAGTTTGGAGAGCACCTTGCAGACATAACTGTGTGTGCACTATGGATTAATTGTATTTGTGTGATTTATGTTTTTTTCAGGCTTTAGTTCCCCTTTAAGTCATTTACGCTAGAAAACTAGCTAGGATATGGCTCCAATGTCATAGGTGCAGGTCCCACCTCTGTGACCGGTACCTATCTCCAGAAGGGGCATCCAAAACTGAATGAGGCCACGACTCACATGTGCAGCATGCACGCCACTCAATTTTATGGGAGTTCACAGCTCCATTCACTTCTATAGGACTGCTGGAGATAGCTGAGCCATTGCTCAGCGGCTTTCCACTCACTGCAGATGTCCCATTCTGGAGATAGGTATGGGTCCCAGAGGTGAGACCCATATCTATCTGAAATCGGTGGCATATCCTGCAATATGCAACCAATGTCTCAGATGAGACAACCCCTTTAACCACATAACTGTTCTGCTGGAGCTGAGACTGTTGGCTCGTTCAGAAAGTGGAAGGAGGAGGGCTGCTTTAGCTGCTGATATCTCCGTAATGGTAGAAGCATGCAACTGGTCTTGTTTGAAAGCTGGCATTCCAGGCTTTCATACAAGACCGACATTACGGTATTAGTACAAGCTAAACAGGAGATATCACTGTTAAAAATCAAGTTTCAAATAAAAGAGGGTAACATAGTAACATAGTTTATAAGGCTGAAAAAAGACATCAGTCCATCCAGTTTGGCCTGTTATCCTGCAATTTGTTCCAGAGGAAGGCAAAAAAAGCCTGTGAGGTAGAAGCCAATTTTCCGCACTTTAGGAGAAAAAAATTCCTTCCCGACTCCAATCAGGCAATCAGAATAACTCCCTGGATCAACGACCCCTCTCTAGTAACTATAACCTGAGAGACAATGGTGTGGCACTCTAATCCCAATTATTCGGGGTGCTAGCAGTTATGGCTTCCCAGCCTCATAGTAAATAAATCATTGACTACAGCACTCCCACAAGTTAATGTGCATAAACGACTTTATTCATAAACTTGTGCAGGGCAACTCCATAAAAGTAGTGACGTTTCGGTCTATCGACCTTTTTCAAACACAAGTTGTCATGAGAGAAAAGTAGAGAGGAATAGTAGTTGGATAGTGGAGCGTTGGAACGGTGGAATTCGCCACATGCATTGGTGGAAAAAATTGATGCATTGGCAAAAATTGATATTTTACTGTGCAAGCCTTCTACAAGATCATTAATAAATAAAACCTACTTTCATTTTCAGCTACATTCACTGCATCCCGAATTCTGACAGCGATAGCTTCGCATATGCTGAAGATATTGCTGTCATAATAGTATTGTTTGAAAGCTTGGAATGCCAGCTACTACCAAGCCAGAGATTTTAACAGTTAAAGCAGTCGCCCATCTCCCCGTTAGTCTGGAGGAGAATTAGGGAGCTGACAGGCTGCGAGAGGAAAGGAAAAATAGTAAAAATTTATAGAAATGTGGCATTATCATCAGCATACTGACACACATAATAAAATTATGTTATTTTTACCACACAGTGAATACCATAATTTCCACAAAATAATCTAAAATTACTGTTTTTTATGTTTCCCTTTTCAAATAGAATAAATTATTTAATACACAATACACTATATATACACCCAAAATAGCCCCTAAAAAACCTACAACTAATTCTGCAAAATAAAAAAAAGAGTTTAGAAGAAAAAATTAAAAGTTATGTCTGCTAAAACACAAAAGGGGGAAAATATTATCGGTCCTTAAGGATAAAATTAATTATGTCCCTAAGGGGTTAAAAATGCAATAGTGTACCAACAAGATTTACTGCAGACACACAAAAATCTACAATTAAAAAAGTTACATTTTTGGGAGGGTTTTTACAATTTTAACCATTAATTTGGAACATGGTGTAGAATCCACCTGTGTGTAATCAAGTCTCCATATAAATGCGCCTGCTCTGTGATAGTCTCAGGGTTCTGTTTAAAGCACAGAGAGCATCATGAAGACCAAGGAACACACCAGGCAGGTCCGTGATACTGTTGTGGAGAAGTTTAAAGATGGATTTGGATACCAAAAGATTTCCCAAGCTTTAAACATCCCAAGGAGCACTGTGCAAGCGATCATATTGAAATGGAAGGAGTATCAGACCACTGCAAATCTACCAAGACCCGGCCGTCCCTCTAAACTTTCATCTCAAACAAGGAGAAGACTGATCAGAGATGCAGCCAAGAGGCCCATGATCACTCTGGATGAACTGCAGAGATCTACAGCTGAGATGGGAGAGTCTGTCCATAGGACAACAATCAGTCAAAGGCCCCATTCACACGACCGTATGAATGGGGCCTTATCTATCCACAAAATTACAGGAATAGATGCGGCCCATTCACCTCTAGCTAGCTCCGTGCCGCGGCACTTTTGAAGCATGTTCTATACTTGTCCGCACGGACAAGTATAGGCATTTTCAATGGGGCCGCACGGCGTGTGTTCCAAGTGCTGCGGAACACGCGCTGGGCGGCCCCTGTGTATTTGCGGGTCCGCAGTAATGCGGGCCCGCAAATATACGGTTGTGTCAATGGGGCCAAACACTTCACAAATCTGGCCTTTATGGAGGAGTGGCAAGAAGAAAGCCATTTCTCAAAGATATCCATAAAAAGTCTCGTTTACAGTTTGCCACAAGCCACCTGGGAGACACACCAAACATGTGGAAGAAGGTGCTCTGGTCAGATGAAACCAAAATCGAACTTTTTGGAAACAATGCAAAACGTTATGTTTGGCGTAAAAGCAACACAGCTCATCACCCTGAACACACCATCCCCACTGTCAAACATGGTGGTGGAAGCATCATGGTTTGGGCCTGCTTTTCATCAGCAGGGACAGGGAAGATGGTTAAAATTGATGGGAATATGGATGGAGCCAAATACAGGACCATTCTGGATGAAAACCTGGTGGAGTCTGCAAAAGACCTGAGACTAGGATGGAGATTTATCTTCCAACAAGACAATGATCCCAAACATAAAGCAAAATCTACAATGGAATGGTTCAAAAATAAATGTATCCAGGTCTTGGAATAGCCAAGTCAAGGTCCAGACCTGAATCCAATTGAGAATATGTGGAAAGAGCTGAAAACTGCTGTTCACAAACGCGCTCCATCCAACCTCAAAGAGCTCGAGCTGTTTTGCAAGGAAGAATGTGCAAGAATTTCAGTCTCTAGATGTGCAAAACTGATAGAGACATACCCCAAGCGACTTGCAGCTGTAATCGCAGCAAAAGGTGGCGCAACAAAGTATTAATGCAAGGGGGCCAAATAATTTTGCACGCCCCACTTTTCAGTTTTATTATTACAAAAAAAGTTTAAATGATCCAATAAATTTCGATCCACTTCACAATTGTGATCCACTTGTTGTTGATTCTTCACCAAAAATGTAAAATGTTATATCTTTTTGTTTGAAGCCTGAAATGTGGCAAAAGGTTGAAAAGTTCCAGGGGGCCGAATACTTTTGCAAAGCACTGTACATGTATGCCCCTATATTACATGTATATCTATATATATAAAACTGACCTCCTGTGACCGGGTGCCCCCCCTGTAGGCGCATACCAGCATGCCTGCAGGAGGGAGATGCCGCCCTGATGACTGGACAGTAATGTCCAGTCTCGGGCACATCAAAGGACAGAGGATTTTTGTTATACACCTCTGGCAGCGCCGGAGATGTTTAACATAACAGGGACAGGGAAACATTGCGTGGGCAATTCACAGGCGGGAGGATCAAAGAGATATTCTGCCTTTGAGCCCCTGTGTGTGTGGGCAGGTGCGGTGATATCACCGCGTCGGCTCCCGTGCACTAGCCTGCAGGCGTGCTCTGGAGCGAGTGTGGCTGGACTTAAATAGTCCGGCAGCGCTACGCTCATTAGATTGAGCTGGGCAGTCCCACCATGGGAAGCGAGAACCATCCCCTGCAAAACGAGCATACAAGTGGGAATTAACCCCTTGGACGACGAGCAAGGCGAGGATCAACCCCAGGACAACGAGCAGAAACTCCTGGAGACGAGCATTGGAATTGGCTAAGTAGCCCTGAACCACCAATGATTTAACCCCTTATCCTCCCTGCAATATCATATAACCCCTTAATTCCATAAACCACTATACCACCAACGCCATATTAACCCCTTCATTACCCCTGCCATAAACCAATATACCACCAACACCATATTAACCGCTTCATTACCCCTGCCATAAACCATTACATCATATTAACCCTTCATTACTCCTGCCATAAACCACTACGCCATATTAACCCCTTCATTACCCCTGCTATAAACCACTATACCACCAACGATGCGTCCTTCCATATCTCAATATATTAACCCTTTCCCTGATCCCCATCCCCTGCTGTTTACCCTTTCCAGTATTTTGTATTCAACCCTTGCCTGTAGGGACAGTTTATATTTAGGCTCGGGAGGGTGCTGCCGTATTTCTGTGTGAGTGTATGTGTAGTTAGTTTGTGGGTGGAATTTGTATGTGGGACGGTGTAGTGTAGTTAGGGTTCATACTGTAGTGAGGTGTATTACAGTAGTGTGTGCGACTATATATATATATATATATATATATATATATATATTTATATAACATTGATATAGATATATATATATATATAGTCAAAATAAGTAGACTGTAGACGTGTATTATTGTAATAAATCTTTTATTATTCAAGTACAGTATACAGTGTCTTCTTGTAGCCAACAGTATACATATAGTGCAGGGAACAGGTAATAAGAAAGGAATAAATAGGCGGAGCTAGCAACAGCCGGTTTACGCCTATTTATGAATATTAATTATTGATATCACCCAAAATATTACCCTTATAATATAATACCCTTTAACAAAAGTCCTTCCACTCTGAATCCCACGCAGCCTGAAGACAAGTTCGGCGTCCATGCCTGCCAGCATCAATCTGGTTCTTCCCAGCAGGCATGGATGCAGAAGTATTCTTTCTTCTGCCCACTCTACACTGGGGCTGCGGCCTCTCTCTTCTTATCTGCAGTTCCTCTCTCTGCCTGTAAGGCCTTGAGCTCATAATCCCTCTAGCTCTAAAAAGGCCAGTACACACGTCATAATCTGCCCCAGCCTCTGAATAGCAATATTAGGTACCCTCCCCTGTACAATAGTGCTTGTTACCATCTGAACTTTCATACTTGACTTCTACCCATTTACTGTATTTTACCTGTTCCACCTGCTCTGACATCCATCTGTTTATCATACTGACCCTGTGCTGCAAGCCTCTTTTGGCCTGTTTACTGGATTCAATGAACTCTACCTGCCCTGACCTCAGCTTCTCCACTGATTACGATTCTGTTACCTTTAGTGCCACATATCGATGTCTCTTGACCCATCTAGAATATAATCACAGCTGGCTAAATTAGCCTATGCACCCTACTTGACCCAGATATAAAGTGGACTTATTTATACAATAGTTAAAATACAACTTTTATTTATTGCTTCTAAAATAAACAGTGAGTGGTCCCTATTAAAAACCCTGCTATCGCTGACTGTGGCTCTACTTATATAGTAACCTATAGTGTAACGGTGATGCTGGAAGTGTGCACAATTCCCAGCTCACCACACTTGCTGTTTGTATCAAGCTGAGGCTTGTCCAGTTATATTCACTGGCAAGAGAACCTCCACACACCATCAGACATTCATTACTGCAGACTGATTGTCTTTTGAGGTGCTATACTAAGCAGCATACAGCTAAAGCAGACTTTAAAACCTAGCTCTGCCCCCCGACATGTTTCACCAGCAACGCTAGCTTCCTCAGGGGTAATCGGCAAACTTGAACAAGGACGCCAGATGTCCCCTATTTAACAATCAAGCAAGTTGATTGACATCTCTACCATCCTATCATCATAGAAGACAGCCCAAATGGTGTGGCTGCATCTCCAGGGTTGATTGACACCTCTACCATCCTATCATCATAGAAGACAGCCCAAATAGTGTGGCTGCATCTCCAGGGTTGATTGACACCTCTACTATCCTATCAACATAGAGGACAACCCTGATAATGTGGCTGTATCTCCGCCACATTAAACATTGACAGATATTTATAGCCAATCCATTCTCCTGCCAGCTGATGTTAGTATTGCCACTGGAGGACACCTACATATGACGTTCTCCGCTAAATGGCTCTGCTTTCTAACCTAATCTATGTAGTGGGATACTACCGAGCATATTCAGGAACAGTCTCTCCCAACTCCGCTGTGTGCCACTGCACATGTGCATGAACTCAAAGACTCTAACTTCTGATATACTGCGCATGCGTTGCACACACACTACTACGCACACGCTACTGCGCCGGGACTCTGCCTTATGACAGACATCCCAATGGTAGACAGGAAACTCCCATATAAGTAGCCAACCCTACACATCTATAGCAGTTGGTGATAAATGTTGACATGACGTACAACAAATAAAATAAAATTTAAAAAAAATTAAAAATGACCTCCTGATAAAGATCAATATGTGTTGCCTCTTTTGGAAATATATAAACCCCCATATTGATGACACCTGTCACCATTATTGCCAGATATTCAAACATAGGCACTAGACATTAATGTATGGGTGTATATTTTATCACCATATTGCTATTATATAGTGGAATCAACCATAGGAAATATATGGTGACTCTTAGTGATGAAAATAAGGTTAGCTAGAACAACTAAGGGGTGGCATTAGGGAGGTGCTCCGGGTGGCATTAAACGTAAAAACAAGGGACGTGCACCATACACCCAAAGAAAGTCATCGGCACCACCAGTGGCAATCAACTCTGCAGCCACAGTACAGTCATGGGGACCTACAAACATGACAGGTGCATTGACATCTGTACCGCAAATGATGGGTATCAATTCATCTCAGACCCCAAAGGTGGGACCAGAAAGTTTCTTTCCTTCTGTTTGTTTACCGTAATTTTTTTCTGCCACTACCTCCTCTCAGCATCAGCCAACCAATACTATTTTGACAACAGCTTCTCCTTTTTTAGGCCAGGGAGTTCAGCTGAGAGACAGGGACAAATGGGCATACAATCCGAAGACCTGAATATGTCAGGGGGTGACCTACAAATTATCAACCTATCCAACATTGTACCACAAGAGAAACATTTACGGTTATTACAAAGGGGCTTGTCATTTATACCGACGCCAGAATTCAACTGTTTTAACTGGGTGAAAGATGTCAATCTGTTTGCTCGCAAGCTAGCACTTCACAAAGCACATAAACAGAAGGAGACAGACTTCTACACCTTACAGCAAAAAGAAAAATCGACCCTAGCCATTCTAGAATCGCTAGATGACCAAAATCCTAACACAGCTGATGTGGTGGAACCCCCTTTCTCAACATGTAAACCTAGATCATTGTTTACACCACAGTTTTCTCAATTTGGCAACATTGAGACGTTTGTTGATCTGGTGACTCGAGATCTTAAGGATCTACCCCATAAGGTCAATAGGGTCCCAGATAATCTGGATGAAGAGGAGGTGGTAGCTTTGAGAGACCTGATAGGAAACAAGGACCTGATAATAAAACCCTCAGACAAGGGAGGTAACCTTGTTCTGATGAATAGACCGGATTATGAGAGAATGGTAGAGGCTCTAGTAAAAGATACGCATACATATCAAAAATTGGAAATCCAATCCCACAGAGAAATTTCTTGGGGAATTAAAAAGTATTCTCAGTGGAGCTAGGGTCTCTAACCTCATCTCTAAGAATGAATACAATTTTTTGTTTAATAGGTCTCCCACTATAGCCACCCTTTATGCCATCCCTAAGGTGCACAAACAAAGACAACCTATACCCGGCAGACCCATCGTCTCAGGCAATAATAGCCTCACAGAAAATTTGAGCCAATACGTTGACGAATTCATTTCAGTTTTTGTCCCATCTCTTCCATCATACATCAAAAATACTAAGGATGCGGTCACCAGACTCCAGGAGGTCCAGGTCACAGAGGG
>ONZH01011043.1:0-46678 GCA_900303285.1 Rhinella marina | reverse complement strand
CGCAGGAGGTGGGGAACGGCCTTGTTTCCATTGAGTGGGGTGTTTAGCACTCATATGCCTGCGCATGCTGGTGGTGGTTAGGCTAGTAGTGGTGGCACCCCTGCTGATCCTGGTGTGGCACAGGTTGCACACCACAGTCCGTCGGTCATCCTCACTTTCTTTAAAGAACCTCCAGACTTGCGAACATCTAGGCCTCGCCACGGGAGCTTCACTACGTGAAACAGTTGCTGATGATGCACCAGCTCTGGCCCTGCTTCTCCCTCTGGCCACACCACTGCCTCTTACAACCTGTTCTGGTGCAGCACTCGCCTCCGCCTCAGAAGCACTGTCTTCACTCGGCATATCAACCCAGCTTGGGTCAGTCACCTCATCATCCTCCGATTCCTCAGTCTGCTCCCTCCTCGGAATTCCTCCCCTAACAACAACTTCACCACTGTCTGACAACCGTGTCTCCTCATCGTCCGACACCTCTTTACAAACTTCTTCCACTAAGTCAACATTGTCATCATCATCATCACCCACAGACTGCGACAGTTGGAAAACTTGGGCATCGGGAACGAGGTCAGCAGCAACCTGAGAAGTGGTTTGTGACTCTGGAAAGGGTCCAGAAAACAGTTCCTGAGAGTATGCTGGATCGCATTCCAAATTTTTCTGGGAGGGGGCAGACTGGGGGGAAGGAGGTTGAGGTAGAGGAGCCATAGGAGTGCTCCCTTGGGTAACGTGGGTGGACTGCGTGGAAGACTGACTGGTGGACAAATTACTTGAAGCATTGTCCGCAATCCACGAGATCAGCTGTTCGCACTGTTGTGGTTTCAACAGTCCTCTACCACATGTCCCTGTAAGTTGAGACATGAAGCTAGGGAGTGTAGCTCTGCGGCGTTCCCCTGCTCCCTCATCAGCGGGTACTGTCTCACCCTGCCCAGGGCCTCTGCCCCCTGCAGTAATTGAATGCCCATGCCCACGCCCACGACCCTTAGCCCTGGGGTTCAACATTTTTTGTATATAGGTGTATGATAAAAAAAAAATTAAGTCCGGTAGAATTAAGTGACGTACAGAAAGTGTCACTTGGACAGATTATACGGATTGGAGCGAGTGTGCTGAACTGTGACACACAGAAAGGTTACACCCAGCTGAGTAAAATGGATTTGTATCACTGAGCTAAAACAACTGAAAAAAATGTTTGTTTTTTTGGGTACGTGACGTGCAGGAACTATGGTAGAACTGACTGACACCCTCTTAACGGTGGCTATTTAGTCTGCGACCCAGACAAATGTCGCACAGAGAGTTTTCTGGATCAAGCGGTAGATGATATTGGTAGCAAATGACTTGGTTGTATTCTGTGACGTACAGAAAGTGTCACCTGGACAGTATATACGGATCAGAGCGAATGTGCTGAACTGTGACACACAGAAAGGTTACACAAAGCTGAGTAAAATGGATTTGTATCACTGAGCTAAAACAACTGAAAAAATAATTTTTTTTTTTTTTTATATTTTGTTTTTTTGGGAACGTGACGTGCAGGAACTATGATAGGACTGACTGACACCCTGTTAACGGTGACTATTTAGTCTGCGACCCAGACAAATGTCGCACAGAGAATTTTCTGGATCAAGCGGTAGATGATATTGGTAGCAAATGACTTGGTTGTATTCTGTGACGTACAGAAAGTGTCACCTGGACGGTATATATGGATTGGAGTGAGTCAGTGCTGAACTGTGACACACAGAATGGTTCCACAGTGCTGTGTGCAATGGATTTGTATCACTGAGATAGAACAATAAAAAAAACAGGGTTAGATATGGCGATAGCTGCACTACTAGTGCCAGCCAGCCAAGTGACAAAAAAAAAAACATAAAATGTCTTCTAGCCCTTAGAAGGGCTGTTGGGTTCTTTGTGGGTGATCCCTGCCTAACAGACAACTAAATGCAGGCCCTAACACTGTCCCTGAAAGGCAGCAGCTCTATCCCTAACGACATCCAGACGGCATCTGTGCCGAGCACCGCGGCCAGTCGGTAGTATATTCCAGGGTCACCTGATCAGGCCAGCCAACCCCTGCTATCGACATGTAAGGGCCCCAAGTGATGCTGGGTGGTACGCAGAGTCTCCTGGCTTGTGATTGGCTGTGTTTTTAGGCGCCAAAAAAGCACAATGCGGAAGTTGCCATTTCCTCGAGCATGGCGAGATACTCGTCCGAGCAGCAAGCACTTACGAGTACCCTAATACTCGAACGAGCACCAAGCTCGGACGAGTATGCTCGCTCATCTCTAGTGGTTTCCATTATGTAAGCCACTCAAAATCACTTTATATCTGAATTGGTGCTTAAAAAAATGGTTTTGGAAATTTTGTTGAAAATTTGAAAAATGGCTTCTAAACTTCTAAGCAGTCTAACATCCCAAAAAAATTTATAAAATGATGCCAACATAAAGAAGACATATGGGCAATGTAAAATAATAACTACCGTATTTTTCGCCCTATAAGACGCACTTTTTTTCCCCCAAAAGTAGGGGGGAAAATGCTGTGCGTCTTATAGGGCGAATACAAGTGAGCGCTTCCATAAGGAAGCGCTCACTTGTACGTAGGGACCCCCATCAGACCTCAGATCAGCCCACCCAGCCACTTAAAGACCATACTTACCTGTTCTGCGCTGCCGCTGCCGTCCGGTCCCACGCTCCGCGCTCCTCTCTCTTCCTTGCCGGCACGCACTATGACCTGACGCTGCAGCAGGGAGGGAAGAGAGAGGAGCGCGGAGCGTGGGACCGGACGGCAGCGGCAGCACAGAACAGGTAAGTATGGTCTTTAAGTGGCTGGGTGATCTGAGGTCTGATAGGGGCACAAGACGCTGATCTGAGGCGTGAAGGGGCACATTCTGCTGATGTGAGGTCTGATGGGGGCACATTCTGCTGATGTGAGGTCTGATGGGGGCACATACTGTTGCTCTGAGGTCTGATGGGGGCACATTCTGCTGATTTGAGGTATGATGGGGGCACATTCTGCTGATTTGAGGTATGATGGGGGCACATTCTGCTGATTTGAGGTATGATGGGGGCACATTCTGCTGATTTGAGGTATGATGGGGGCACATTCTGCTGATGTGAGGTATGATGGGGGCACATTCTGCTGATGTGAGGTCTGATGGGGGCACATACTGTTGCTCTGAGGTCTGATGGGGGCACATTCTGCTGATTTGAGGTATGATGGGGGCACATTCTGCTGATTTGAGGTATGATGGGGGCACATTTGCTGATTTGAGGTATGATGGGGGCACATTCTGCTGATTTGAGGTATGATGGGGGCACATTCTGCTGATCTGAGGTCTGATGGGGGCACATTCTGCTGATCTGAGGTCTGATGGGGGCACATTCTGCTGATCTGAGGTCTGATGGGGGCACATTCTGCTGATCTGAGGTCTGATGGGGGCACATTCTGCTGATCTGAGGTCTGGTGGGAGCACAGTGAGATGGTATGGGGGCACAGGGGGCTGATATGGGGGTCTGATGTGATGTCCTTAAATTTATGGGCAGTCTGATAAGAGGATCTGATGAAAAATATTTTTTTCTTATTTTCCTACACTAAAACCTAGGTGCGTCTTATGGGCCGGTGCGTCTTATAGGGCGAAAAATACAGTATTTTTGGAGGTATTACTATATATTTTGAAAGTAGAGAAATTGAAATTTGGAAATTTTTCCAAATTTTTGGTAAATTTGGTATTTTTTTATAAATAAAAATGAAATATTTTGCCACAAATTTACTACTGTCGTGAAGCACAATATGTGATGAGAAAACAATCTCAGAATGGCTTGGATAAGTAAAAGCGTTCCAAAGTTATTACCACATAAAGTGACACATGTCAGATTTGCAAAAAATGGCCTGGTCAGGAAGGTGAAAACAGGCCCGGGGTTGAAGGGGTTAATAATCTATCAAGTTTTTTTATATGAACATAGGCTGGTTGAATATATGTCTGTAGTGCAGTAAGTCTACTGTTTTATGTGCCACTTGTGCATAAGGTGGGAGACTAGGGCTCCCCTCCCTTGCTCAGGGGCCCACCGGGGGATTCACCTGTACCCCTGTGGGCCAGTCCGAGCCTGGATGACGTATTGTCAGGATAAGTCATCAATATCTGATCAGTGGGGGTCATAAACCCGGCATCCCCGCTAATCAGCTGTTTGAAGAGGAGGTGGCGCTCCATCAGGGCGCAGTTTACTCATCATTATACTGTGCATATCCTGATGATAGGTCATCAATATATATGTCTGGAAAACTGAAATCTCTGAAATATATATTTTGTCGTAATTCCTTATCAGTATAAGTCAGGTTCCTGGCTAAACTTGTGAATAATTTCAATCTTCTACTTAAGCTTAGTCTCCAATTCTTCCTCAAGCATCAGGTTCATAAATCTCAGGGAGCTATTGGTTGCCTCCACCTCCCATTTACACATTAAAGAGAGGACCCCTGCACCTGCTGGCCAGGGTTAATATACTGTAATTCTGAAAATACTTTGATGGCTTCAGTAAGCCATTGGTTGGTGTCCAAACCCACAGTTAGAATTCTTGCCATGCCCTAAATTGGAGATCTAAACAAAAACAACACAACCACAGTATCATGCTCAAAAATTGGTCATCAACAATTAATAGATACAGTCTAGGCAGAATACCTACTACATAGTGAATCTTAGCAAGAGTAAAACTTAAAGGGAGTCTGCCATCTACTTGGAGTGTTTTAGACTGCTCATATTGCATTATAGAACAGTTGCCCACCATTAAAATAGTACCTGTATTGTGTCTGTCCCACGTAGAGATCATGAAAAAAACTTTATAAAATTATGGTAATTAGGTGTCACAAGTGCCCAGGTGCAGCATTATGGCCGTAAGTGCCCAGTCCCCTTACCAATGTGTCCAGATAACCACTACCCTTTCAGTTCTCTGTCCCACCCTGCCCTCCTACTTTGCTATCCTACTCCGACTTGGAGATCATGTACTATTCAGAATGACTTGTACTTAATTCATTTGATTTACTGCTTATTCTGGGCTTTTAAGTCAGTGAGCAGTCTTATCAGTTATTGACAACTATCTCTACATGGAAAGTCATAGAGGGAAAGATGTCAATCACTGAAAGGACTGCCTCCTTGACTTCAAAGCCCCAAATGAGCAGAAATGTAAATGAATGAAAGATGAAAATGTCACTACAATGGCACTACCTAGAGGGTAGCCCGCCTCCTTAGGGACAGAAAACAACAAATAGATCAGCACATAAAGGCCTTCCCCCCTTACCTGCTCCAGTTAATAACCAAGGACTCAAATATGGATGCCAAAAAAGAAAATTGAGTAGAATCAAACAAATAAATATATCTAAAAAAAACAATGTCTGAAGAGCTCATCGCATTTATTAACAATAAAAACCTAATACATAATATATAAAAAGACAATAAAAAACAAAAAAATACAATTATCGTAATAAAATATTATCACAGTCCCTCATTTTGTTCCAGTCGTGGAGCTCACATTAAAACTGGAACTGCATGTTATAGTCTCTCTCCATATCCTAGATTTTCTCTCTTTAATATATTTATTGTCCTTATGTTAGCTGTTGTTGGTTTCTGTTAGTGGTTAAATGTTGTTAGATGTTTTTAGTTTTGTTATTTTCCACTCCAGTAATAGCAATCATAGACAATCTTATTTCGTTGTATAGTCAATACGGTACCAGTTCACATATGCTGCATGATTGCGATATTGCGCTTTCTTATAATGTTAGTTAAGTGCGCTATTACGCTTCTTACCCGTGCTGGAATATCAATGTGGCCCACTTACTGCGGTAATGCTCCCTCCCGAAATACCGATAAATCCGGACTGGAATATGTATGACCACAGTGACAATTATACCTGTATTCACATTGACTATAGTTCACATTCACAACATACTCTCAACCTGTCACAATACATAATACAATAGATTATGAATAGATTATATCCATCCATATACCCCATACAGTCAGTTTGCTCAAAAATATCATCCTAAAAAAATAAATAAATTGAAATAAAAAAAATAAAATACATTACCGGTCCCTGTTCATCATTGTCCCCAAGATGTATTTTATTATTTCTTTTTTTTAGGATCATATTTTTGAGCAAACTGACTACGTATGGGGTATATGTTTTTTTATTGTCTTTTTATATATTATGTATTAGGTTTTTATTGTTAATAAATGCAATATTGGTTGTAAAATAGCCGACCATTTGGGAAATGATATATATATATATATATATATATATATATATATATATATTTAGATCCTAAACAGATAAACAATAATTTGTTCAAAATTTTCCTCGGCACTACCTGGAGGATTAACAGAGAAATAATAACCATACTAGGACGGGACCACAGCAGATAAAACCTTTCTACTGAAGGTCAAATCTCTGTTGGAAAGAACATCCAATTTATAATGCCTAAAGTACGTTGAAGGACTAGACCAGGTAGCAGCCCTACAAATCTCCTCTAGTGAAGCTGAGTCCCCCTCTGCCCAGAAAGTGGCAACTGAGCTATGGAGGCTTTGTTTGCCACCTTTCCTTGATTAATCCCCAAAAACTGAAATCAGTAACTGGTTTGATTTCCTGAAAGATTTTGTGGCTTCTAGGTACTGCAAGAGACTTCTTCTGACATCTAAGTCATGGAATAGTCTGTTATTTCTCTGACATCGCCTGTCAACAAAAAGAAGGGAGAGAAATTTCTTGTTGGCAATGAAACTTCAACACAACCTATGGAAAAAAATTTAGGAGAATTTTTCAGAATAATTCTATCTTCCAATACAGTCAAGAAGGGATGCAAAGCTTTTGAATGTCAACAATTTTAAAGAGATGTCTGAAATTGGCTCAAACGGATGCTCCATAAGGCCAGAAAGGACCAAATTAAAGTCCCAAGGGGGTACTGAGGACCTAGAAGAGGGGTGCAATCTACTAGCACCCTTAAAAATATTTTAATTAGGTTGCTAGTTTTATCCCTGTGAAGGCAATAAGAGATGCCACCTGTACTTTTAAAGTGCTTACCCTGAGGCCCTTATCTAGACCAGACTGTAAAAAAATCTAATACTAAGCTCACCTCCAGTGGCAAGGATGGATCCCAGGATTTACTCACTGATAATAAAAAAAAGTCTTCCAGGTCCTTAAGTAAATATTTGATGTAACAGGCTTTCTACTGTTCATCAAGGTACAGTATTAATCACAGAGTCCGATAGACCCCTTTTTCTCAGGATGGCACGTTCAACATCCAAGCTGTCAGCCACAGCTGAGGAATGCTCGGGTGTATTACTGGGCCCTGGGATAACAGGTCCAGAAAAAGAGGAAGAGTCCAGAAGCCTTCTGCAGCCAGGTTACTGAGAATGGGAAACCATGCCCTTTTAGCCAAAAGGGCGCTACCAGAATTACCCTGGCATTCTCTTCTATAGTCTTGGTTAGCACTCAGGGAATCAGGGCAATCGGAGGAAATGCATATAATATGCCCCGAGGCCAAGGATTTGTCAAGGTATCTACCTGAGTTGGATGATCCTGAATTAAAATGGAAAAAAAACTTTTTTACTTTCTTGTTGTTTCTGGAAGCAAACAGCACAGATCATATCAAATACCGAGTAATTCAGACTCCACACTCCTTCTTTTAACTTCTCTCTGCTCAAAGTCTGCCAGGTGATTCTCTTTTCCTTTCCCATGCACTGCCAACAGGGATATTAGATTCCCCCGCCCCCCCCCTCCCACAAAGATCTTTTGCGACACCGCAGCTAATGAACAACTTCTTGTTCATGTGTTGTTCTGAATGAAGGAGGAAAAGGCTTTTAGGGGTTGCCAGACTGCACAAAGCTCCCTTAGGTTTGAGGATGCCTTGGAAACGATCTTCCTCAAGCCTTGCTTGCATCCATCGAGGTGACCAATTGTTCTGTCTTATGCCACTCTACTCTCTGGGATAGATTATATTGGGAACACCACCAATTTAAAGGGTTTCTCCAGGAATTAAGAAAATGAAAATACTTAAATATTACTTTATGATAAATATATTCCCAAATACCTTTCATTAGTTATAATGGCTCATTTTGTCTAGGGAGCAATCATTAGGAGAAATAAAATGGCTGCCATCCTATTAGTACACGCAAAACCTGTCCTAATCATACAGGAGGACAAGTTGCTTCACAACGCTGGAGTAAAGAGCTGCCTCATCCTACTCTCTAATCTACTTGTCAGGGATTATGATCCTGAATCCCTGTGGGAATGGAGATGATGACGGAGACATGAGAGGAGGGTGGGGATGTGGCTAATGAGCAGCAACGCTTATATGCAGTGTCCATTACCACAGTGTTCATCCTCTCTGTACTAAATTCCCCAGAGATTCGGCTAAAGTTCTTATCCATGTATTTAGGATCATAATCCCTGACAAGCAGAGCAGAGAGGAGGATGAGGCAGCTCTTTACTGCAGTGTTGTGAAGTAACTTGTCCTCCTGTGTGATTAGGACAGGTTTTGTGTGCATTAATAGGATGGTGGCCATTTTGTTTCCCCTGATGATTGCTCCCCAGACAAAACAAGCCATTATTACTAATAAAAGGTATTTGGGAATATATTTATTATAAAGTAATATTGGAATGCCACCTCATCCACTGCTTTCTGGATTCCACAACCCGAGGCAATCCGGACACCCGGGGTGGTTGGTACACACTGGACTAACACCAAGAGGTGGGGAGAGCTTTTCTACATTAGCCCCATGATCTCCCTTCTACAGCTGTCCTCCCGGCGTGCGTCGAGGATAACAAACCGAAAGGCACTGTGTCTTTTCCATGTGCTGACACACCTGCTTCCTAAGGGACAGGAAACAACTGGAGTAGGTAACGGGGAGGAGTCTTTTATGTGCTGATCTATTGGTTGCTTCCTGTCCCTAAAGAGGTGGGGTACCCCCCAGGTAGTGCTGTTGTGGAGGTGTGGGGAAAGGTATGCTGAATCGTTTTCGCCAAAACTACCTATGGCACTTCTTCCAATCCCAGCTGTGAAGCAGGAGCCTGCACTAACAACAGTAACAGATGATTCATAGAGCAGGAGCACTCCTGGATCAAGCAATCCCAGTATACAGCAGCAACTACAAAAAGACGTTGCTGCAGCCTGAGGGCCTCACCTCCAGCTGTCAAGGGACAGTGGGCAGTTATTAAGGGGTTAATTTTAAATGTGATGCCACCTTAAAAGGGGTTATCCAAACCTGGAAAACATCCCACAATGCTCGGGCCTCTGATACAGAGAATATTTACCTGACCCCCAGATCCCTCCTCAGCCGTCGATACATCTCCCCATCGTGCAGATCACAACATCTGTGGAGGGGAGTGCAGCCAATAGCAGGTCACTGGGCATTATGGGTGGGTTTTTCAGGTTTGGATAACCCCTCTTACTCAGGAGGTAAAATTAGCAGATCACACAGCTCAACACTAAAAACATCAAAATACATCTGTTTTTCAGCATTGTTCTTGACCACTTTATTGCACAATGCACAACTAAAATCCCATTAACAAAAACGGGAATTTGCAGTTAACTGTGTGCAGTTTTACTGGTTGGCTGGTTTAATGACAGCAAAGGGGGAAGGACACATATTCAGATTTCTGAATGCAGGTTTTGTAGAAAAAATAAAAAAATAAAAAATAGACCATATGAGTAGAGAAAGTAATAAAGGGGTTGTCTCGCTTTGGCAAATGCATTTATCATGTAGACAAAGTTAATACAAGGCATTTCCTAATGTATGTATTGTTATAATCCATATTGCTTCCTTTGCATTATACACTGCTTGTTTTCATGGTTATGACAACCATGCAATCCATCAGTGGTAGTCATGTTTTCATACTATAGGAAAAAGCACTATCCCATGTATACTCTCATGAATCAAGCAAGTAAAGGAAGCAATATGCATAATAACAATACATTAGTAAGTGGCTTGTATTAACTTTCTCTAAATGATAAATGCCACTTGCTGAATTGAGACAAACCCTTTAAGGACAGATACCACTTATCCATTTTTAATTCATTCCTGGTTTTGGTTTCCAAAACCACATCATGAAATCTGAACGTGTGGCAGCACCCTAATAAACAAACATAACAGTAAAGTAATAAAGACAATGACTCACTTGTAATCTGCAAGATCCTTGAACAATCAATGATTCACGTGCCGCTTGCACTGTCACACACTGGTCCTGAGAAACTCTTGAGTGACTACTGATCCCTGAACGATGAAACAATACACGTGCCACAGGATCAGAGGGAGATACCTCCCCACAAACAACCTCACCTTGGATCCCTTGCAGTCGAGCTCCCAGTATTTTCCATGGAATATTCTGCAATAAAAATAATAATAATTAACTTGTGGAAGTCAAACTGGGACATGCAAAAACACTGGAAAAAAAAGTGCGAGAGTTGTTTCAAGTTATCCTCTATCCACAAGAGAGAGGATAACTATTAGATCAGTGGGTGTCCTACGACTGGGCTCCCCCACGATCACAAGTACCCCTGGCAGCCCCCCTAAAATGAATGGAGCAGCCAGTGCACATGCGCTCCATTCATTTCTATAGGAGTTTCCAAAGATAGCAAAGCACTGTACTGGAATACCCCTTTAAGGCCTTTTACACTGCTCCATGTTTGGGCCGATTATTGATAAAGAGCGTTGGTACGAACGCTCGTTAGCGATAACCTGCGTGTAAAGGTCCCATCATTGAATGAATGAAACTGTGGCTGCAGGAAGTGCTGCCACGGTTTCTGCCTCCCAATGAAAACAGTGAGATTCTGGCCAAATTCCACCACCAAAATACCCTTGGCAGATGGGGCCTCAGGGCTTCAGTACATAGCAGTGTCAGATTTTCGGTCTGCAAAAAACCAGTTGATTGAAAAACAGATCCTTGAGAAAACAAATAGTTTCTATGTATATTTAGTTTTTTGACACTCCTATCAAAAGAAAGGGCTATTCTCCACCACAAAACTGACAATACTTGAACATGCGGTAAGATTCAAGCAAAAGGATCCATGAAAAAACAGGATGTGTGCATAGCTCCACTGATTTGTATAGGTCAGTGTGCTATCAGTTTTAAAAATGAAAGTAAAATATAGTCATTTGCATGAGGCCTTAAAGCATACCTCCCAAGTGTCCCTCTTTTGGAGGGACAGTCCCTCTTTTTGACCCATGTCCCTCTGTCCCTCTTTGATCCTTAAATGTCCCTCTTTTTGACCTGGGGAATTAATGCATAAATGTGCATTAATAAATTTACTAAATTTGCTCCTTACTAAAGTGTCTGCATGGTTTCTACCTACAAATTAGACCAAAATTTCATTATTTGGTGCAATTTTGACTTTAAAATATCTATAATTTGATGATTTATGTGTTAATATTTATATGGACATTGAAGCACAAGAAAAAAATTGTCGCAGGGGCTCCAGTAATTATGTTTTGGGTGGAGCCAGAGGCGTGGCCTAGCATGAAAAAAACTGCCATGATGCGTGCCGCAGACATTGTCCCTCTTTGCAATTTTCAAAAGTTGGGAGGTATGTTAAAGGGATTGTCTCACTTCAGTAAGTTGCATTTATCATGTAGATAAAGTTAATACAAGCCACTTACTAATGTATAATTATTTTCCATATTGCTTCCTTTGCTGGCTGGATTAATTTTTCCATCACATTATACAGTACACTGCTCGTTTCCATGGTTCCATGGTGGTCATGCTTGCACACTACAGGAAAAAGCATCAGCCTCTTTGTAGGCCGAGACCATGAGAGCGCACATAGGCTGGTGCTTTTTCCTATATTGTGCAAGCACGACCACCACTGATGGATTGCAGGGTGGTCTGGATGTGGCAAAAAAAAAAGACATCAAACAACGACATATATGCAGTTATGCTGCATTACCTTCCAGCTAGGGAAAATATAAAGCAGACCTGAATTGCATTAATGTGCTGTAACTCAATTTGTAATTAATGGAATTCAAGTTTGCTATGTCTGATTAGCTTTTTTTCATAAATGCAGACATGTTATTGCAAAAACTGCATGCAGTTTTTTTATGTACCACTGCGACGTATGGCAACATCCTCAGGATGCAATGATATCTATTTTTGGTCACAATTTCTCTATTGTCTTCGGTGTAAAAATAACAGGAATGTTACAATCCTTTGCACCTATTGCTCCTACATTAGACTCTGAGGGTGCTGCCACATGTCACAGCAGCGCTGCATTTTGGATACGGGAAAATGCTTCAAAAAGTATGCGGTTTTTCAAACAACATATCGTTGCTGCTTTTCCTTACAGCAAAGGAAAACACATAGCAAACTATTTTGTACTCAAACTATTGTGTATTCAATTTTATACTTAATGTAATTCAATTTTGCTGTGTGTAATTTTCTTTTCATTTTTCTTTGTTGTGAAAACTGCACACTTTTTTTATGCTTTTTTGGCTGCATCCAAACAAAAGCAGCACCGTGATTTGCAGCAGTAGACTGAGGGTACTGCTAAATAGCGCAGTTGGGATGCAGTTACTGCATGAACAAACATGCTTTCACAACACAGTTAAAGAATGTAGCTACCTACAGTCAATTAAATTATTTAGATCATTTCTATTTTGTGGAACACCAGTGATTAATTAGGTTGCTAAATCTGGCCCCATTCACGTCCTGATTTTTCATCCGCATCCTAACCGCGTCCGTTCCACAATTTCGGACGTTTTCCAGGATGTGCACAAATAGGGACGTGTGAATGAAGCCTTAGGCAAAATCGGAGGAAAAGTAGGACAGGAGGATTTCTGTTTGCGGATGCGCAAAACGGAATGGAACAGAGAAACGGATGCGGACAACATACGGTGCAATGTCCACATTTTTTCGGGACCCATTGAAATGAATGGATCTGCATACTATCCGCAAAAAACGTCCGAAATTGCCGAATGGACGCGGATAGGATGCGGATGAAAAATCAGGATGTGTGAATGGGGCCTAAGGCTGAGTTCACACTTCAGTTATTTGATCAGTTATTGTACACCAAAACCCATAGTGAATCCTACTCAGAGATAAGGTATAATGAAAAGATCTGCACCTGTTCTGCATTTTTTGACCTGCAAGTAGATTTGTCTCACAATAAGGCACCTTTCACACGGGCGAGTTTTCCGCGCGGGTGCAATGTGTGATGCGAACGCATTGCACCCGCACTGAATCCTGACCTATTCATTTCAATGGGGCTTTTCACATGGGCGAATTTTTTCACGCCTCAGTTCGCCGTTGCGTGCAAATCGCAGCATGTTCTATATTCTGCGTTTTGCACGCAGCCGTGGCCCCATTGAAGTGAATCGGGCTGCGTGAAAATCGCGTTGCATCCGCACACAAGTGCAGGTGCAATGCATTTTTAACGCATGGTTGCTTAGAGATGTTGTTTGTAAACATTCAGTTTTTTATCACGCGCGTGTGAAATGCATCCATACGCATCGCACCCGCGCGGAAAAAAAATTAACGAACGTACGCAATCGCAGTCAAAAGTGACTGCGATTGCATGCGGATTGGTGCGAGTTTTGCGCAACGCACCCTGAGCGCATCCGGACTGAGTCCGGATCGCTCGTGTGAAAGGGGCCTAACTGATAGAAATAGTTGACCAAATAACTGAATTATGAACTCCACCTAAATGCTATAACTGTTTTGTAAATGCATCCGTTAGAGGAGCAGAACAATGTGTAATGATTAGAGTTGAGCGAACGTGCTTGTAACGAGTACTGTACTGCTCGGATCCCCTGCGCTTGAATGGCCGCAGGCATCCGGATCCGTCCTCACCTGACTGTAAGTCAATGGGGACGGATCAGTTTGGTATGACACACGAGTGTGTCATACCAAAACGGATCCGTCCCCACTGACTTGCAGTCGGGTGAAGAGGACGGATCCGGATGGCTGCGCCCATGCGAGCGCAGGGGATCCGAGCGCTACACTGCTCGTTACAAGCACGTTCGCTCAACTCTAGTAATGATGTAAAGTCCTATGACCAGTGTTTAACCCCTTAAGGACAGAGCCCATTTTGGCCTTAATGTCTGGGCCAAATTTTTGAATTCTGACATGTGTCTCTTCAATAAGTAATAACTTTGGAATGGTTTTACGGATTCCAGTGATTCTGAGATTGTTTTTTCGTGGCATATTCTACTTTATGTTAGTAATATATTTAGGTCGATATTTGCAGTTTTTCCTGGTGACAAATTCCACAATTTCATGAAAAAGTGGAAAAAATTGCTTTTTTTTAACTTTAAAATTCTCAGCCTCTAAACTACATAGCGACACCACATAAATTAGATATAGATTCATATCTGCAATATGTCTACTTTATGTTGGTATCAGTTTTTTAGCGTGCTTTTATATTTTCACGGCATAAGAGGGCTCCATAGTTTAGTAGCAATTTTCCAAATTTTCATGAAATTTTCAAAATCAGATTTTTTGCGGGACAAGTCCAGTTTTCAAGTGGATTTGAGGGACCTGCATGTTAGAAAACCCAATAACTCACCCCATTTTAAAAACGTCACCCCTCAAAGTACTCAGAATTAGATTGTTGAAGTTTGCTAACCCTATAGGTGTCTCACAGGAATAACCCAAAGATAGTCTGTAAAAATGAAAAATCAGATTTTTTAGACTTACACATTGGTGTAACCCCAAATTTTTCATTTTCACAAAGGGTATAAGGATAAAAAGCCCCACAAAATTTGTGGTGCAATATCTCCCGAGAACGGAAATACCCCATATGTCTATGTAAAGTATTGTGTGGGTGCACAGAACGGCTTAGAAAGGAAGCAGCGCAGTGTGAATTTTGGAGAGTGGATTTGGCTGGAATTGTCACAATTGCTATGTTGCGTTCACAAAGCCCCCCTGTGTCTGAACACTGGAAACCCCTCACATGTGACCCCATTTTGGAAACGACACCCCTCAAGGAACATTTTAAGGGGTGCAGTGATCAGTTAGACCTAATTGGTAAATTACAGAAATTTAGGAAAGTGGACAGTGAAAATGAAAAATCAATTTTTTTGTTTTCACTGTCCACTTTCCTAAATTTCTGCAATTTACCTATTGGATCTAACTGATCACTGCACCCATTGAAATGTTCCTTGAGGGGTGTCATTTCCAAAATGGGGTCACATGTGGGGGGTTTCCACTGTTTAGACACAGGGGGGCTTTGTAAATGTGACATAGCCCCCAATGACAATTCCAGCCAAATCCACTCTCCAAAATCCAAAGGTGGCTCTTTCCTTTCTAAGCTATGCTGTGGGCCCGTACACCACTTTATATCCACATATGGGGTATCTACATTCTCGGGAGAAATTGCATCACAAATATTGGGGGGCTTTTTCTTCTAATAACCCTTTTGATCATGAAAAATATGGGCCTACCTCAACATATAAGTGTAAAAAATATTTTTTTTCATTTCCACTGTCCACTTTAATAAACTTCTGTAAGTTACCTATAGGGTCTAACTGTTCACTGCACCCCTTAAAATGTTCCTTGAGGGGTGTCGTTTCCAAAATGGGGTCACTTTTTGGGGGTGTTCACTGTTCAGATACCAGGGAGGCTTTGTAAAAGCAACATGGCCCCCCAGTGACAATTCCAGCCAAATCCACTCTCCAAAATCCAAAGGACGCTCTTTCCTTTCTAAGCCATGCTGTGGGCCCGTACACCACTTTATATCCACATATGGGGTACCTACATTCTCAGGAGAAATTGCATCATAAATTTTGTGGTGCTTTTTCTCCTTACACCCTTGTGAAAATAAAAAATTTAGGCCTACACAAACATATAAGTATAACAAAAATAAATTTTTTACGCTTATATGTTTGGGTAGGCCCAAATTTTTCATTTTCACAAGTGGTATAAGGAGAAAAAGCCCCACAATATTTGTGATGCAATTTCTCCTGAGAACATAGATACCCCATATGTGGATATAAAGTGGTGTAAGGGCCCACAGCATAGCTTAGAAAGGAAAGAGCACCCTTTTGGATTTTTAACAGTGGATTTGGCTGGAATTGTCACTGGGGGCTATGTCACATTTACAAAGCCCCCCTGTGTCTAAACAGTGGAAACCCCCAACATGTGACCCCATTTTGGAAACGACACCCCTCAAGGAACATTTCAATGGGTGCAATAGGTGGTTACACCCCATAGGTAAATTACTGTAGTATGGGAAAATGGATGGTGGAAATGAAAAGCCCATTTTTTTTATCTCCACTATCCATTTTCCCAAACTACAGTAACTTACCTATGGGGTCTAACCACTTATTGCACCCATTGAAATGTTCCTTGAGGGGTTACGTTTCCAAAATGGGGTCACATGTGGGGGTTTTCACTGTCCAGACACTAGGGGGACTTTGTAACCATGACATAGCCTCCAGTGACAATTCCAGCAAAATCCAAAATCCAAAGGTCACTCCTTCCTTTCTAAGCCCTACTGTGCGGGCACACAACACTTTACATCCACATATGGGGTATCTAGGTTCTCAGGAGAAATTGCATTACAAATAGTGGGGGGCTTTTTCTCCTAAGACCTTTTGAGAAAATGAAAAATTAGGGCCTACCCCTATATATAAGTGGAAAAAAAAACTATTTTTTACACTTATTTGTTGGGTGGGCACAATTTTTTCATTTTTATAAGGGGTCTTAGGAGAAAAAGCCCCCCAATATTTGTAGTGAAATTTCTCCTGAGAACGTAGATACCCCATATGTGGATGTAAAGTGGTGTGAGCCCGCACAGTAGGGCTTAGAATGAAAGGAGCGCCCTTTGCATTAGTCTGGAATTGCAATGTATTTCTATTACCAGGGCAGGAATTCCTCTGCGTTCCAGAGTACCTGGCTTGTGACATCACTCCGGTTGTGACATCACGCTGTACTAGTGATGTCACAGGCCAAGTGCTCACAGGCCCTGTAGTGTTGATCCAGAGGAAGGCAAAAACCCCAGGAGGCAGACGCCAATTTACCTCACTGTAAGGAAAAATTCCTTCCTGACTCCAATCTGGCAATCGGAATAAATCCCTGGATCAACAACCTTCTCGGTTGAGTTCACCATGACCGTTTCCTCTGGTCCATGGTGTCTCAACGCTCTTACAGTGAAGAATCCTAGGGGTAACCTAAAAAAATGGGGACAAAGATCACAGAAATCTAATACCTCATAGACGTTTGGTACGCCTTGAAGCATTCATTTATGCAGAGGCCCGGGTGATCGGGACAGGTGTCACATTGATATCTGGTGTCCCTTCGTATACCTCTTTTGTAACATACTCTGCATTTTTTCTGTGATCGTCCCTTTTTCCCGGTGTGGGGGACTTCACCCGGGAAATGTTGCCCTAGGACAATACGGAAGCCTTCAGTTCCAGAGGTGCTCGCCTGTTCATGTTCAACAAATATCAAGGCCTTTATTAGTACCTCCTGGAACTGAAGGAATCTCCTTGTGTAACCGTTCAAGCGGCAAAGTACAAAGGCGTTGTACATTGTGGTTTGAACCAAGTGGACAACCAGCTTCTTGTACCAGACTCTGGTTTTCCTCATGGCGTTATATGGTTTGAGGACTTGATCAGACAGATCAACTCCTCCCATATAATGGTTGTAATCCACAACACAGTTCGGCTTTAGGATCTCTGTTGTGGAACCACGTAGCGTCACAGGGGTGCTGCCGCTGTCATGTATGGTGGTCAGCATAAGGACATCCCTTTTGTCCTTATATCTGACCAGCAACATTCTATCACTACAATAGGCCCTACTATCGCCCCGTGGTATCGGTGTTGCTAACGGGGAGGTTGGGAGGCCTCTCAGGTTTTTCCTTGCAGTGCCGCAAGCTGTGGTAGCTCGGGCAGCAAGGGCCTGAAAGAGATAGACGTTGGTGTAGAAGTTATCAACGCACAGTTGATAACCCTTGTCCAGCAGTGGGAACATTAGGTCCCACACTATTTTCCCGCTAACTCCAAGGGTGGGGGGGCATTCTGGGGGCTCTATGCGGGTATCCCTCCCTTCGTAAACTCTAAACCTGTAAGTGTACCCGGAGGTAGTCTCACAGAGTTTATAGAGTTTAATCCCGTACCGTGCCCGCTTACTCGGCAGGTACTGCCGGAAGTGAAGTCTGCCCTTGAAACTTACTAGGGATTCGTCAAGGGACAGAAACTTCTCCGGGGTATAGGCCTCAACAAATTTCTTGGCGAAGTGATCTATGACCGGCCGTATTTTGAACAGCCGGTCATATGTGGGGTGATCACGGGGTGGACACGTTGCATTATCATTGTAATGCAAAAACTTTAGGATCAGTTCGAACCGTTGCCGTGCCATCGCCATGCGGTATATTGGAGTGTTGTATATAATGTCACCACTCCAATATTGCCGAATTTTGGGTTTCTTCACTAGACCCATATGCAGAAAGAGACCCCAAAATGTCTTAATCTCTGCTGCATTCACAGGCGTCCACGCCTGTGGGGGTCTGTGATAGCAAGACGTCGGGTTTTGGGCCAGGAATTGACTGGCATATAAATTTGTTTGCACCACCAGGTGCTCAACAAATTCATCACAGAAAAAGAACGTAAAAAAATCAATTTCTGTGAAATTTGTTGTGCACATCTGGATTCCTGCGCGTCCCACAAACGCAGGAATGCATGGTGCGTAATTTGGGGTGGCTGGGGTCCACACAGGAGCCCCTGTATGGGGGGGCTCCGGTGCGACCGTTCTGGGACGTCGCCTAATTGGACGCTCGTCATCACTGGATGACGAGGAGGAAGAAGAATGGAGGAAAGCAGGATCTTCTTCTTCTTCCTCACTGGCGGTATCGATGTCGGAGTTATTGGCAATAATTTCATATGCCTCCGACACCGTATACCCCCTGTGGGATCTGCGGGACATTTTTATTTTCTAGGGGGAATGTGATGTGTGTGTGGGGGGTGAAATTACTTTATTATGTGTGTAGTGTAGTGTAGGGCAGTGTAGTGATTTTACTTTCAACCACTTTTGTGTCACTTTTTACCGGTGTGCATCCACTGGATGCACGCCAGGAAAAAAAACTGATAACTACTTATCAGCCGCAAATAAACTGGCTCAATAAGCAGTTATCAGCCACAGACAACCTGGCCACACAGATGTTAGCCAGATGGTCAAAAAAAAAAAAAAAAACTGATAACCGCTGATCAGCCGCAAAAAAACGGCTGATCAGTGATTATCGGCCGCAGACACGGGAGAATCTGGCCACACAGATGTTGGCCAGATGATCCCCCCCCCCAAAAAACTCTAATTAGCTGCTAGATGCAGGCAGGCCACTAGGTGGCACTGCTCTGCAAGAAGCTGGAGCTCCGGAACTACGAGGACGCAGATGGAGGCAGCAGCAGCAGCCAGAGGGACGGAGGACTGCAGGACAGGTAAGTAGGACATGACTGGGGGGCCGGGGGGGCACTTTACCTAACCAGGCACCTGCTCAGCTCGCAATCCGGACAAACAGGAAGCGGGCTGAGCAGGTGCCATTATTTAACTTTTTTTTAACTTTATTATTTTGATTTTCTTTGTTCAGTGATTGGTCAGTGACCAGTCACTGACCAATCACAGCCGATCGGGGGGGGGGTGGGGGAGACACCCTGACCTCCCCCTAACCCCTGACACTCGGCGGGGATTCGCTAGAATAGCGCTATCCCCGCCGAGTACACGGAGCCTGCTGTGAATGGCTGGTCTGAATAGACCAGCCATTCACAGCGATCGCCATTATGGGGGGTGCACGGCACCCCCCGAGGCCTTCACTATGGCTGGCTGGCTGTGTATAACAGCCGCCATCAAAGCATGTTAACCCCGCTGCACTGAGCAGCGGAGGTTAACATGCATGACGTACCGGTACGCCCTGTTGCGCTAAGTACCTCGCGCCCAGGACGTACCGGTACGTCCATTGTCGCCAAGGGGTTAAGAGAGGCAGGGACACAACAAAGTCCCTTCAATCTAGTTTATTGATATTCCCAGCCAACTTTCAACGTAGTACAGCCGGATTGCAGCCGGGTCAGTCCATAACACCAGAACAAAGTAATAAAGGCTTAGGTCTTCCTTAGGGCTCATGCACAAGACCGGTGCCGGCCCGTGCCCGCATACCCTAGGTCCGCAATACACGGGCACTGGCCGTGTGCAGCCCGCATCACGGATTGCGGACCCATTCACTTCAATGTTGAACACTTTCCTGAAAGGAACACTTTCCTGTTCAAACCTGTTGGGGGTGAATACTTGCACCAAAACAGGATGCTCGTGACAGGACATCCACATTAACCTGAAGCTTTCCGTCTCGATGTTCCACCCAGAAATTAATATTCTGCAAGGAGAGAAACCACCTGGTGACCCAAGCATTTCTCTCCATGGAATTCCTCATCCAGACCATCACCAGACGAAAATGTCGCCACAGCAGATACTACAGTAAGGACACCAAGGCCAACTTGATGGCTAGGTACTCCTTCTCCCCTACGCTATAGTACTTTTCTGCTGGGGTAAGCTTTCTGCTCAAATAAGTGATCGGATGTTCTTCTCGGTTCATTTTTTGAGATAGAACTGCTCCTAGACCTACTTCAGAGGTGTCCATTTGGACGATGAATTTGTCCTTAAAGTTGGAGTTGGAAAGGACGGGTTGTTTACAATGGACCAATTTCATGGCCTGAAACGCTTTTTCTGCTGGAGGATTCCACCGAATCCTGTATGACTTCCGTCCTTTTAGCAGATCAGATCTATTGTATATACCAGTGACGGTGGCAAGTACAGTTTTTTTAAACACAAACAATAGGTAGGTCTCGCCAACCCAATTAACAGGCTGATACACTATTATATATCCGTGTGACTGTGGCAAGTACAGTTTCTTTAAACAGAAAAAATAGGTAGGTCTCACTGACCCAATTAACCAGCTTATTAACTATTGTATATACCTGTGATGATGGAAAGTACAGTTTTTTTTAAACATAAAAACTAGGTAGGTCTCACCGACCCAATTAACTATTATATTCCCCTGTGACAGTGGCAAGTACAGTATTTTTTACCAAAGAAAAATAGGTTGGTCTCACTGACCCAATTAACTAATATATTTCCCTGTGACATTGGCAAGAACTGCTTTTTTAAACACAAAAAATAGGTCTCACCAACCCAAATAACAAGCTGATTAACTATTATATATCCCTGTGACGGCGGCAAGTATAATGTTTTTTCACAAAAAAAAAAAAATCGGTAGATATTACCGACCCAATTAACCGGCTGATGAGCTGTTATACTTCCTTGTGACGGTGGCAAAAACAGTTTTTTTTTTTCACCCAAAAAAAAAAAAATAGGTCACACCGACCAAATTAACCGGCTGATTAACTATTATATTTCCTTGTGACGGTGGCAAGTACAGTTTTTTTAAACTCCAAAAATAAGTAGGTCTCACCAACCCAATTAACCGGCTGATTAACTATTATATATCCCTGTTACCGAAGCAAGTACAGTGTTTTTTCACACAAAAAAAAGGTAGGTCTCACCAACCCAATTAACTGGCTGATTAACTATTATATTTCCTTGGGACGTTGGCAAGTACAGTTTTTTTAAAACACCAAAAAATAGGTAGGTCTCACCGACACAATTAACCGGCTGATTATTATATTTCCTTGTGACAGTTTTTTTAAACACCAAAAAAAGGTGGCTCTCACCTACCCAATTAACGGGCTAATTAACTATTATATATCCCTGTGACGGTGGCAAGTACAGTGTTTTTAAACATAAAAAATAGATAGGTCTCACCGACCCAATTAACCAGCTGATTACGTAATATATCCCTGTGACAGTAGAAAGTACTGTTTTTTTAAACACAAAAATAGCTCTCATTGACCCAATTAACGGGCTTATTAACTATTATATATTCCTGTGACGGTGGCAAGTACAGTGTTTTTTCACCCAAAAAAAGGAAAGTCTAACTGACCAAATTAAATGGCTAATTAACTATTATATATCCCTTTGACGATGGCAAGTACAGTTTTTTTAAACACAAAAAATAGGTAGGTCTTGTTGGAAGCCCAACATTTTACTGACTCCTAACTTGAGGCCTGTATAGCAGAGCGGAACTGGGCTGTAAATACCTAAGCAACTCTCCCACAAACAATCCTGGTGGACAAGTCCTATCTGCTCATCTGACAATAGACACTGCTGGGAAATCAAGGTTCATCATGCCTGAGGAGCACACCTGTGAACACGTGATTTATGATGCTCCCAGACCTAGGGGAAGCCACGGCCTGCAGCGACCAGTTCTGCAAGTCTGTTTGTTCTTTAGAGGAAGGACAGCTCTGGAATCAAGGAAGCCACCTACAGGAAGGTCTTAACTTCTACAACTGTATCTACAGACTATAAATGGGCTTTGCTGAATGGCTAAGACAGTATCTGGGAGTTGTTCCAGGGATGTGCACTGTATGGGCTATGTCTGTGTGTATGGATGGCTAGTATATAAGACAGTACATAGATAGCTAGTTAGGCACTTCCTTCCCTACCCCTGACCTGTATGTTCCCTTTGTTCCTGTCCTTTAGTTAGTTAACCTTTTATGTTTGATTTCCTGTACCATTAATAAATCCCCTCTTAAAGATCTGGTAGCTATTTTGTTAATTTATAATTAACTGGCACCCCAAAGCTTGGCGGAAATGGTTTTCACTTCACAGGTGTGCCCTGTCAGGTTTAATAAGTGGGAATTCTTCAATTATAAATGGGGTTGGGACCATGAGTTGTGTTGGGCAGAAGTCAGGTGGATACACAGCTGATAGTCCTACTGAATAGACTGTTAGAATTTGTATTATGGCAAGAAAAAAGCAGCCAAGTAAAGAAAAGCGAGTGGTCAGCATTACTTTAAGAAATTAAGGTTAATCAGTCCGAAAAATTGGGAAAACTTTGAAAGTGTCCCCAAGTGCAGTCGCAAAAACCATCAAG
Source organism: Rhinella marina (assembly GCA_900303285.1). Classification (NCBI taxonomy): domain Eukaryota; kingdom Metazoa; phylum Chordata; class Amphibia; order Anura; family Bufonidae; genus Rhinella; species Rhinella marina. The sequence continues at coordinate 23,755 of ONZH01011043.1, read as the reverse complement.
CACTACAAAGAAACTGGCTGACATGAGGACCGCCCCAGGAAAGGAAGACCAAGAGTCACCTCTGCTGCGGAGGATAAGTTCATCCGAGTCACCAGCCCAATCGCAGTTTAACAGCAGCTAAGATTAGAGACCAGGTCAGTGCCACACAGAGTTCTAGCAGCAGACACATCTCTACAACAACTGTTAAGAGGAGACTGTGTGCAGCAGGCCTTCATGGTAAAATAGCTGCTAGGAAACCACTGCTAAGGACAGGCAACAAGCAGAAGAGACTTGTTTGGGCTAAAGAACACAAGAAATGGACATTAGACCATAAACCATTCAACCATAAAGGAGTAACATAAATTCGGTGAAGAATATTGAACTGTATTAATATAAAATTGTGAGAGGTATTACTCAAATTCTCAAATATATTTTTTCAATCCTCAGGGTCATTCATTGACCAGCGAAGGACACTGTCTTTACAACAACTGTAATCAATAATTTATATAATTGGGAGACCTTAATCTTTCTCCCCAAAACATTATCCTAAACCGTGCAGGTGTCTATATATGAAATCGTGATTAGAGATGAGCGAGCATACTCGTCCGAGCTTGGTGCTCGTTCGAGTATTACGGTACTCGTAAGTGCTCGCTGCTCGGACGAGTATCTCACCATGCTCGAGCAAATGGCAACTTCCGCATTGTGCATTTTTGGCGCCTATAAACTCAGCCAATCACAAACAAGGAGACTCTGCGGTACACCCAGCATCACGTGGGGCCCTTACATGTCGATAGCAGGGGTTTTGTTGTTTTAGCTCAGTGATACAAATCCATTTCACACAGCAGTGTGGAACCATTCTGTGTGTCACAGTTCAGTACACTCACTACAATCCGTATTTTCTGTCCAGGTGACACTTTCTGTACATCACTTAATCCAACCGGGTCTTTTGCTCTCACGTATATCGCTTGATCACAAAAATCTCTGTGCGACATTTGTCTGGGTCGCAGTCAAAATAGCCACGGTCAGCAGGGTGTGAGTTAGGTCTACGATAGTTTCTGCACGTCACGTTCCAAAAAAAACAAAACAAAAAAAATATATATATAAAAAAAAAAATAGTTTTTTTGTGGTTTTAGCTCAGTGATACGAATCCATTTCACACACCTGCGTGGAACCATTCTGTGTGTCACAGTTCAGCTGTCCACTCACTCCAATCCGTATTTTCTGTCCAGGTGACACTTTCTGTACGTCACTTAATTAAATCAGACTGAACAAGTTTGTGGGTTTCAGTACAGCAGGCCCATTTATTTTTTATTTTTTATATAATACACTTATATACAGAGAATGTTGAACCCCAGGGCTAAGGGTCGAGGACGAGGGCGTGGGCATTCAATTACTGCAGGGGGCAGAGGCTGTGGTCCTGGGCAGGGTGAGACAGTACCTGCTGATGAGGGAGCAGGGGAACGCCGCAGAGCTACACTCCCTAGCTTCATGTCTCAACTTACAGGGACACGTGGTAGAGGACTGTTGAAATCACAACAGTGCGAACAGCTGATGTCGTGGATTGCGGACAATGCTTCAAGTAATTTGTCCACCAGTCAGTCTTCCACGCAGTCCACCCACGTTACTCAAGGGAGCACTCCTCTGGCTCCTCCACCTCAACCTCCTATCCCCCAGTCTGCCCCCTCCCAGGAAAATTTGGAATGCGATCCGGCATACTCTCAGGAACTGTTTTCTGGACCCTTCCCAGAGTCACAAACCACTTCTCAGGTTGCTGCTGACCTCGTTCCCGATGCCCAAGTTTTCCAACTGTCGCAGTCTGTGGGTGATGATGATGATGACAATGTTGACTTAGTGGAAGAAGTTTGTAAAGAGGTGTCGGACGATGAGGAGACACGGTTGTCAGACAGTGGTGAAGTTGTTGTTAGGGGAGGAATTCCGAGGGGGGAGCAGACTGAGGAATCGGAGGATGACGAGGTGACTGACCCAAGCTGGGTTGATATGCCGAGTGAAGACAGTGCTTCTGAGGCGGAGGCGAGTGCTGCACCAGAACAGGTTGTAAGACGCAGTGGTGTGGCCAGAGGGAGAAGCAGGGCCAGAGCTGGTGCATCAGCAGCAACTGTTTCACGTAGTGAAGCTCCCGTGGCGAGGCCTAGATGTTTGCAAGTCTGGAGGTTCTTTAAAGAAAGTGAGGATGACCGACGGACTGTGGTGTGCAACCTGTGCCACACCAGGATCAGCAGGGGTGCCACCACTACTAGCCTAACCACCACCAGCATGCGCAGGCATATGAGTGCTAAACACCCCACTCAATGGAACCAAGGCCGTTCACCACCTCCTGCGGGTCACACCACTGCTTCTTCCCCTGTGTCACTCGCTGCCTCTGCTAGTCAACCCCCTGCCCAGGAACCCGGCACGAGCGCCTCCCGCCGGAAAACCACACCTTCGCCTCCACGATCCTCCACAGTGTCCACCAATGTGTCCCAGCGCCGCGTTCAGCTGTCTTTACAGCAGACGCTGGAGCGCAAGAGGAAATACAGTTCCACCCACCCACATGCCCAAGCCCTCAACGTCCACATCTCCAAATTGCTGAGCCTGGAGATGCTTCCCTATAGGCTGGTAGAGACCGAGGCCTTTCGCAATCTCATGGCGGTGGCTGCCCCTCGGTATTCGGTCCCCAGCCGCCACTATTTTTCCCGATGTGCCGTCCCAGCCCTACACCAGCACGTGTCAGAGAACATCATCCGTGCCCTGACCAACGCTGTTTCTGAGAAGGTCCACCTAACCACGGACACGTGGACAAGTGCTGCCGGGCAGGGACACTATAACTCACTGACGGCACATTGGGTTAACTTGGTGGAGGCTGGGACCGAGACTGACCCTGGGGCCGCTCATGTACTGCCCACACCGAGGATTGCAGGGCCTACCTCGGTCACGATCTCTCAGACGTACTATGCCTCCTCCTCCGACCCCTCCTCCTCCGAATTACCATCCGTGGGCACGGCGCCTTCAGTCGGTAGCTCTAGGCGCAGCAGCAGTGCCGTGGGTAAGCGCCAGCAGGCGGTGCTCAAACTGCTGAGCTTAGGTGACAAAAGGCACACCGCCCAAGAGCTGTTACAGGGCATCACGGCGCAGACCGATGTGTGGCTGGCACCGCTTAACCTCAAGCCAGGCATGGTTGTGTGTGACAACGGGCGTAACCTGGTGGTGGCTCTGCAACTCGGCAGACTGACATATGTGCCATGCCTGGCCCACGTGTTCAATCTAATAGTTCAGCGGTTCCTCAAGACATACCCCAATCTGTCTGATTTGCTCACCAAGGTGCGCCGCATCTGTGCAGTCGACCACAGATGCTGCCACTCTCAGGGCAGCGCAGCGCCGCCTACAACTGCCCGCTCACCGACTGTTGTGCGAATTGCCCACCAGATGGAATTCGACATTAAACATGTTATCCAGAGTTTACCAGCAGCGCAGAGCGATTGTAGACTGCCAGATGTCAACTTCCACCAGAACTGGTAGTCAGGTCAGTCAGATTCCTCAAGTCTACAATGAGGAGTGGACGTGGATGTCTGATATCTGCCAGGTGTTGAGCAACTTTGATGAGTCAACAAAGATGGTCAGCGGCGATGCCGCCATTATCAGCCTCACCATCCCGCTGCTTTGCCTGTTGAAAAACTCACTGCTCAGCATGAAGTCGGATGCTTTGCGCTTGTCACAAGAGATGGTGGAGGAAGATACGTCGCTTGATAGCCAGAGCACCCTCCGGTCTGTTTCTCAGCGTGTATCGGAGGAGGGGGATGAGGATGAGAAAGAAGAGGAGAATGTCGGCGAGACAGAAGAGGGTACCAGTGCTCAGTCCTTAACTCTTGTGCGTGTATGGGCTGAAGAGGAGGATTTGGAGGAGGAGGAAATGGAGAGTCAGGCCAGTGAGGAGAGGGAATTCTTACATGTTGTTGCCTATCCTGTGACCCTCGTGTTAGAAGCATTTTTTCAAACACCGATTACTGGGTGTTCACTCTCCTGGACCCACGGTACAAGCAGAACCTTTCCACTCTCATCCCTGCAGAGGAAAGGAGTATGAGAGTGAATAGATATCAACAGGCCCTGGCGCACAAGCTGAAACAATCCTTCCCATCTGACGCCGCTAGCGGCAGAGGGCATGGTTCTGTGGGCCAAGTAGCGGGGGAGAGTAGGCGAGCAGGCAGCTTGTCCAGCACTGGCAGGGGAACGCTCTCCAAGGCCTTTGCCAGTTTTATGTCACCCCAGCAAGACACTGTCACCTATCCCCAGTCTAGGCAGAGTAGGGGGGAGCTGTACAGAAAGATGGTGAGAGAGTACCTAGCTGACCATACTAACGTCCGTAGCGATCACTCTGCTCCATACAACTACTGGGTTTCAAAGCTGGACACGTGGCCTGAACTGGCGCTGTACGCCTTGGAGGTGCTGGCCTGCCCTGCCGCTAGCGTGCTGTCAGAGCGGGTATTCAGTGCAGCTGGTGGCGTCATCACCGATAAGCGTACACGCCTGTCAACTGACAGCGCTGACAGGCTGAGGCTTATTAAAATGAACAAAGCCTGGATTTCACCGGAATTCAAATCTCCTCTGGGGGAAGGCAGCTAAAGATTTAAATAACTTATTTATCCGATTCCTCTTCTCTACTACTCCTCCTCCTCCTCCTCCTCCTTGTCGTTTTTGCCTAACGCTGACCAAAAAAACGCCATTTTTTAGAGGTCCAACTGGCACTCTTTTACCACAATTTTTCAGGAGGGCCCCCTACAGGCCCTCTCTTCAAACAATTTTTCCGGAGGTCCACCTACAGGCCCTCTCTCCAAACAATTTTTCCAGAGGTCCACCTACAGGCCCTCTCTCCAAACAATTTTTCCGGAGGTCCACCTACAGGCCCTCTCTCCAAACAATTTTTCCGGAGGTCCACCTACAGGCCCTCTCTCCAAACAATTTTTCCAGAGGTCCACCTACAGGCCCTCTCTCCAAACAATTTACGTCTTTTTCCGGAGGTCCACCTACAGGCCCTCTCTCCAAACAATTTTTCCGGAGGTCCACCTACAGGCCCTCTCTCCAAACAATTTTTCCAGAGGTCCACCTACAGGCCCTCTCTCCAAACAATTTACGTCTTTTTCCTATCTTTCTCTCTCTCCAAACTATTTTTCCGGATGCCATATACAGTATTAAACTGAGAAGAATACATAGAACACATGCCACACGTGATCAAGCTCATAACTGACAATTGTACCGGTTGATGCTAAATATTTAAGTTGGGGTCCTGCGTCTTCATTCGAACTCCATCCGGCTGTTGTCACCACCACACACGCTAGCCCAGGGGGCACTCCTCTGGCTCTTCCAGCTCAACCTCCTTCCCCCAGCCTGCTCCCCACCTACAGGCCCTCTCTCCAAACAATTTACCCGGGTAGGGGACGTATTAGATATTGTACTGATTTTTATTTGGTTCTTCTTTTAATTGCCTCCTGCTATAGACGGGAATCGAACCCGGGTCAACTGCTTGGGAAGCAGCTATGCTCACCACTTTACCACCAACAGCCACAGCAACTGATAAGAACAGATACTAAACTTGATGTCAGCCAACATTTCGACAATCGATAACCCGAAACGGGTCCGCCGTCGAGCCTGGCGTTCGCCACCCTGAACATTTCACATACTCTGACCGAGTCTGACCCTGGGGCCGCTCATGTACTGCCCACTTGGAGGATGCTTCACCTCCTGCTACCTCAGTCTAACTCGGTCACTCTGTTGTCACCGCCATGCTGCGTCTGGCTAAATTTTTGGGTGGCTCACCTGCTACCTCATGTAACTTGGTCACTTGTTGGTGTCACCGCCATGCTGTGTCAGGCTTATGCCTGCATCGTGTGGCTGGGGATAGGAGAGCAGTGCCAGCATGGGCATGGGTGATGGACCCTCGTTGCACCTAGTTGGGTGCTTCCCTATATATTCCCACCATGCCAGCCATGGGTTGTACATTAACTAATAACAGGGAAAACAAATAAAATATTTTACAGAAGGGTCAACTACAGACACTCCTAAACAATTTTTTAGGAGGGTCAACTTCGGACACTCCAAAACAAATTTTTTGGAGGCTCGCCTACAGACATTTGACTGCTACCTCAATCTAACTTGGTCACTTGTTGGTGTCACTACGCTGTCGTGGGGAGAGGGATAGCACAGCAGTGCCAGCATGAGCAGTGGTGTCACCTGCAGGCAGTAATGGACCTTCATTGCACCTAGTTGTGTGCTTCCCTAACATGTGATGGGCATGTGCCTCACCTTTCTTTGTCTGGGTGAGCACAATTGCCATGAGGGTAACCACCAGGCTGTTGCCTGAGAATTTGGGGTAATGGTGGGATTAGGCAGCCTCAGAGGCATCCATGCATGCTGCCCCTGCTGTTTCCTGTCCATTTCCGTGGTGTTTCCATCATTTTCTGAGGTTTCCAGGTTTTCACCCAGCCTTCCCTAGGCAGAGCTTTGGTCCCCTGCAAAAAATGCTCGAGTCTCCCATTGACTTCAATGGGGTTCGTTATTCGAAACGAGCACCCGCGCATCGGGAAAAGTTTGACTCGAATAACGAGCACCCGAGCATTTTAGTGCTCGCTCATCTCTAATCGTGATTTATCTTTCGTGCTAAAAAAAGCTGAACATAATTGACCATACCTAAACCATGCATAATTACTCAAAATTTTCTAAAAATACATTAAAGGGAGTCAACTCCCCATTCCTTACCACTTGTGATACATAGGCGAAATTTTTTTTTTGCCAAACTTGGTCTCCAATTTATAAAAATCTGGTAAATGATAATTATACCAGAGAGGGGTAAAGGAGAGATACCCCTTTATCCCCAGCCATTCTCTGATGGTAACCCATAGTCTACTGAACAATTTTCCCACCACTCTATATTCACATTTACCATATTTCAACCATTCTGATTCCAACAATGTAAATAAGTTGTTGAAGGGGGATTGTCTAACTAAAGTACTATACACAGTGCTTTTCTCCCACTCACAGCACAGCCCTAGTTGTGCAGCTACAAAATAGCCCTTAAAATAGGTGAAGTTTAACCCTCCCTTCTCCATAGACCCATAGAGATACTGCAACTTGATTCTAACATGCTTTTTTCCCCACACCAGGTCATTAATAATCGTTTCAATTAATTAAAAAAATGTATCCTCTATCCATACCGGGGAATTCTTTAGCACATAGAGAAGTTGGGGTAGAACTACCATTTTAACGAAAGATAATCTATCGGCTCTCGACGTGGAAGACAAAGCCAAGTCGTGATCTTACCAGGAAAGGAAAATACATACATACAACGGCACACTGCTAACCCGACAAAGCACAAAATGCCATAGAGATATGAAGTATTCTGGAGCTAATGCTATGCTTGTTTGGCAAACTAGAGATTCTTGGCAAATATATTTTGTACAAAATTATCTGGGCCCGTCCACCAAATCGTCCAGGTGATCTCTGTAGAACAGGAACCCAACATAATCTCCCACCTGTTATGTACCAACCTTGGCTTCCGCATAATCAGGGGGTGTTTGGCTCCACATACACGCTGGGTCCCCTCTGCCCTTTGCCATTTTTGGCGCTTCAAAGGCCTCCACTAATACAGGGATGCAGGCACCAAGCATGCACGCCGAGTCCACTCGGCTTTATAGTTACACTAATTAAAATCAGCCTATGGTGCAGACAGGGCTAGTCAGGAGTGCCATATCTCCAGTACAAACTTACAAAGAAAAAAAAGGGGATCTCAGTCAGCACATCCCAATGCGCAAGTGCACGTTGCCATGGCGGACTGCACAAGGAAAGGAAAATACATACAATGAAAAGGCACACTGCTAACCAGACAAAGCACAAAATGCCATAGAGATATGAAGTATTCTGGAGCTAATGCTATGCTTGTTTGGCAAACTAGAGATTCTTGGCAAATATATTTTGTACAGAATTATCTGGGCCCGTCCACCAAATAGTTCAGGTGATCTCTGTAGAACGGGAACTCAACACTATCTCCCACCTGTTATGTGCCATCCTTGGCTTCCACATAATCAGGGGGTGTTTGGCTCCACATGCACGCTGGGTCCCCTCTGCCCTTTGCCATTTCTGGCGCTTCAAATTCAAACTTTCCTTTCCTTGTGCAGTCAGCCAAACAAGCATAGCATTAGCTCCAGAATACTTCATATCTCTATGGCATTTTGTGCTTTGTCTGGTTAGCAGCGTGCCTTTGCATTGTATGTATTTTCCTTTCCATGTGCAGTCAGCCATGGCAACGTGCACCTGCGCATTGGGATGTGCTGACTGAGATCCCCTTTTTTTCTTTGTAAGTTTGTACTGGAGGTATGGCTACTCCATTTGGTCATGCACTCCTGACTAGCCCCATCTGCCCCATAGGTTTTTTAATTAGTGTAACTATAAAGCCGAGTGGACTCGGCATGCATGCTTGGTGCCTGCATCCCTGTATTAGTGGAGGCCTTTGAAGCGCCAGAAATGGCAAAGGGCAGAGGGGACCCAGCGTGCATGTGGAGCCAAACACCCCCTGATTATGGGGAAGCCAAGGTTGGCACATAACAGGTGGGAGATAGTGTTGGGTTCCCGTTCTACAGAGATCACCTGGACGATTTGGTGGATGGGCCCAGATAATTTTCTACAAAATATATTTGCCAAGAATCTCTAGTTTGCCAAAAAAGCATAGCATTAGCTCCAGAATACTTCATATCTCTATGGCATTTTGTGCTTTGTCTGGTTAGAATTGTGCCGTTGCATTGTATGTATTTTCCTTTCCTTGTGCAGTCAGCCATGGCAACGTGCACCTGTGCATTGGGATGTGCTGACTGAGATCCCCTTTTTTTCTTTGCAAGTTTGTACTGGAGGTATGGCTACTCCATTTGGTCATGCACTCCTGACTAGCCCCGTCTGCCCCATAGGCTGATTTTAATTAGTGTAACTATAGAGCCTAGTGGACTCGGCGTGCATGCTTGGTGCCTGCATCCCTGTATTAGTGGAGGTCTTTGAAGCGCCAAAAATGGCAAAGGGCAGAGGGGACCCAGCGTGCATGTGGAGCCAAACACCCCCTGATTATGCGGAAGCCAAGGTTGGCACATAACAGGTTGCATTATATGTATTTTCCTTTCCTTGTGCAGTCAGCCATGGCAACGTGCACCTGCGCATTGGGATGTGCTGACTGAGATCCCCTTTTTTTCTTTGTAAGTCGTGATCTTAGATTGCAATTTGGTAATCAATGGAGATAGGTTCAATGGGATATAATCCTCAATGTTTGCTGTTGTTGTAATTCCTAAATATTCTAATGAGTCTGCAATCTCCAATACTTCCAGGGAACCTTCGTTTTCAAGTTCAAATCTATCCAGTGGTAAAAGAGTAGTTTTGGACCAGTTAATATCTAGGCCCGAGACCTCACCATATAATATGACTATTTGAATAATCCTTGGGAGCACCTGGTCAGTATGGTCTATAAAAAAAAATAGTACATCATCTGCATATAAAGAACCCCTGTGTCCCAAATCCCACAATCCTGGTATCCTGTCTAATCCTCACAGCTAAAGCCTCTATATAGATATCAGACAGTAGTGGTGAAAGTGGATAGCCCTGTCGAGTGCCTCTGGTCAGATTAAAACCAGAGGTCAAATTCCTATTAATATTTCACTGCAGGGTTCTTATAGAGTAGCTTAACCATATCCTTGCTAGGACTCTCCAATGAAACTCCCACTCCACCCTGTCTAAGGCCTTGGAGGCATCTAAGGACAGGATCGAGCGGGAGACCCCAGAACCCCCTTCCTCCCCGGAGCCTGTATATGACCAAATAAATGATGCAAATTAATATGAGTACCTTTGTTTGGCATAAGCCCATTCTGATCCGAGTGTATTATAGAGGGTATTACCGAATTTTTCGCCCCATAAGACGCAAAAGTGGGGGGAAAATGCCCCTGCATCTTATGGGGTGAATGCTAATGAGGGCTTCCATTATGGAAGCGCTCATTAGCACCAGAGGACAAGGAAGCGGTGAAGGCTCTGCACGTACCGCTTCCTGGTCCTCCGTTCGGCTGTCCTGTGTGCTGCGCACTGCGTGAGGGCGCTCTGTGACCTCACGCTGTGCGCGCCGGGTCACAGCAGAGCCGCAGCAGGGAGAAGAAAGAGAGCGAGCAGAGAGGAGCGGCAGTGTCCAGGAGCAGGAGAGGTAAGTGGATTTTTTTATTTTGTTAGATCTGAGGCATATTGGCTGACATATGGCTGGGGGATGGCATGGAGGCTGGCATGAGGCATGGAGGCTGGCATGAGGCATGGAGGATGACATGAGGCATGGCGGCTGACATGAGGCATGGAGGCTGACATGAGGCTGATGAAGTGGAGCTGACATATGTCTGGGGGGCTATGAGGCTGCTGGGGGCTGATATGAGGCTGCTGGGGGGCTTATATGAGGCTTCTGGATGGGGCTATGAGGCTGCTGGGGGCTGATATGAGGCTGCTGGGGGGCTGATATAAGGCATATGGGGGCTGATATAAGGCAAATGTTGGCTGATGAGAGGCATGGGGCTCTTATCTGAGGTCTGATTGGGAGTTATTCACATTGGGGTCTGAGCTGGGTCTGATTGGGGTCTTATTAACATTGGGGGTCTTATTGGGGCTGTGAGCTGAGGTCTGATTAACATTGGGGTCTGATTGTTGGTCTGACCAGAGGTCTAATGAAAAACATTTTTTTTCTTATTGTCCTCCTCTAAAACCTGGGTGCGTCTTATGGGCCGGTGCGTTTTATAGGGCGAAAAATAAGGTGCTTGCAAAAGTCTTCAGGCCAAGATCTTTGCAAAACGCTTCACATGGGTATTCAAAAGAGATATTGGTCTGTAGGACTCCATATCTAGAGGATCTTTTCCCTTTTTTAATATTAAGGTGATTACCACCTTGGACATCGAGGCGGGAAAACTACCACCTTGTAAAGATTCCATAAATACCTTCAGGAGGCAGGGAATGATTACCTCTCCATATTTACAATAAATCTCATATGGGAATCCATCCAATCCAGGAGCGGAGTTACCAAGACTTAATTGCTAATTCCTGGGAGAGAGAGAGAGATCTACTTCTAGGGATTCTCTTTGCTCTTTAGTAGAAACTGGGAGAGTGATGGAATTCAAGTACGAATCCATCAGTTCCACCGATATATTATCCTGTGCTTGATATAACTCCGAAAAATAATTACAAAACACTTAACTAATTTGTTCTTGGTTATCTATAATTACTCCCTCAGTAGAACGAATCATCAATTTTTATTTCTTGGAATCCTGATTAGCAATCACCCTTGCTAACATTTTCCTTCTTCTCCCTGTCTTCTTTCTGCCCCCTAAAAAATAACTTCTGTTGGGCTTTTCCAATAAGGAATTCAGAATATACTGTACTTGATTTACATTTTGCATGACCCTCCTATTTTCTTCTGTTTTTTTTTTTTCTTAAAGAGATTCTCCCATAATATGACAGCAGCCTTCGACCTCCTAACCTTGATCCCATATTCCCTTCCTAAATTGGCGATATTGCTAACAAATAACCCCCTCATAAAGGCCTTGAAGGCGTTCCAAACAGATTTAATCCCCACAGAGCCATAGTTGGCAGCCCAAAAATACAACACCTCTTGTTTAAATAATTCTTGGTTGTCCAGAACTGACGGCCAGTAAGAATTCAATCTGAATGGAGGTCTCACCTTCTCCCTTTCATGACCTATCAACATCTCAAGAGATATTGGTACATGGACTGAAAGAGACCTAGCTTCATATTTCATCTTTTTTTTATATACAGTATATATATAAAATATTTTTCATTTATTAAAGCAAGGTCAATTCTGGACATACAGTTCCCACATCTGCTAATGCACGAGTATACTCTACTTCCATGTCCCAAAAATCCCCAAATGTCTATAAAACTGGATTCCTGGGAGAAAAGTGCCAATGGGGACCCCTGAGTAGGTATAGAGGGGCCATCCCCTCTTAAAGAGGACCTATCCATCTTGGGATCTATAACACAGTTAAAGTCCCCATTAATTAAAGTAAGGCATTCCTGCCATAGATCCATAAAAAGCATGTGCGGTTCATCACATAGGGAGAAAAGGGCGGGGGAATATAAATGAAGACCAAAAGATGGGCGTTCCGTTAAGTTTCCCATAAAGAAAAACAAACCTTCCTTGCTTATCCACCAAGGATGACCCACAAAATTTTTTTTTTTTTTTTATGAATAAAGACTGATCCTCCACAGGAGTGACTAGTATACGTAGAGTCAAAAGCTAACGCTACCCGACTTCTAGTAACCAACTGGAGGGACTCTTCAGTAAGACGTGTCTCCACTAGACATACAGATGTAGCAGGGTTAACATACAAACTCTTAACTCAAATTTCTCAACTCATCGCGTTATCTTGAAACAAAAGCCATTAAAAAAAATTTAAGATTTTTGCTTAACGCATTTAGTTTAGTTAACACGTCTCAGTAAGCATGTGTTTTAACTCTACTACATCCGTGCAATAGCTGGCAAATGTCGATGGACTAGATTAAAAAAAGGCTTGTCTCTTAGTTTTATCACCAAGCCCTTTAACATTCCAAGTTACAATTCTAACTGAAATCAACTCAGAATATACAGCCAAATATATAATCCTCCCATCCCCTCTCCACCACTCCCCCCGACCCCATCGGATGCATTACAACCTACCCACCACCCTATCTTACCATTGACCCACCGTAGAAGCAGCGGACCTCTACACCCAGACCACTCTTCTCTCCCCAAAACCCAGCACCGCCGATGATTATGAAACAAACAAAAAACACAACCCCTGTCATTCAAATTAAGCCAACACAACCCCATGTTATTCAGATCAAGCCAATTAGCAATCTGGCCAGGCATATAAAAAAACACAGTTGAGTCATTATAAATTATTCCGCTGGATAAACAAATTAATATTTTATATTTTTCCCCTGGAATTGTTTTTTTACTTCCAGAAATCCACATCTTTTTCTTGCAGTTCCTTAGAAAAATCGGAAGAAAATGACAGCTTGTTTCCGTTATAATAAATACCTGGGCACTCCCTTGCCCTTTTTAAAATCATATCTCTATCATTGGATCAAAGTATTTTCACCAGGAACACCCGTGTTTTCCAGGAATTGATTTTCCCCTTGGGACCCGGTGAGCCCACTCAACCAGGAAAAGAGGGAGAAATATTCCTTCCCAAAATTTTCAAAAATCAGAGTCTGTACTAATTCAACTGCGTTGTATTCCTCAGCACCTTCCAGTAGGCCCAGTATTCTAACATTACACCTCCTTGATCTGTCCTGCAAATCCACCATTTTCTTTTTTAAGGTAGCATGATCTGCACTCAAAGTACAGACTTTTGAAATCATTTTCCATAGAACCGACAGAGCTCTCCATATCTTTAACCCTGTCTCGGATCTTTGTCATCTCATTGCTTATCAAAGAAACGTCCGCTTGGACTGCCCCAAGCTGTCCCAATAGGTCTTTTATGGTATTCCCTGTATTTTTTACTGTGACCAGAATTTCCTCTAGTAATGAGGATTCAGGATTAGGAGTGTTAACTTTCTCTGCCCCTCCCCCCCTCTCAAAATCCTCCTCTTGTGGTTCCTTAAAGGGAACCAGTCGGCTCTGAAACACCCTCCAAACTACAGTAAGCGGTGTATAGTGTAAGTGACATTGAGTCCGGTTATGTCATTTTTATCTTCATACTCACTTCCATTCCGTCGCTGTGCTTTGACAAATTTGCAGTAAAATGCACTCACTGGACTCCGGTGCTCACTCACATAATGGAGAGGACTCAAAGAAGAGTCCAGTGAGTGCATTTTACTGCTGGTTTGTGGGAGTACAGAATCGGAATGGAAGTGAGTATGAAGATAAAACTTACATATTCAGATTCAGCATCACTTACACTATACATCTCAAACTCTAGTTCAGGGGGTGTTTTGGAGATGACAGGTTCCCTTTAAGTGTAAGGTCCACAACACTTTTTTTTTTTTTTAACCACTTTCCGTCCGCCCGTTGACTATAAACGTCCGGGAAGTGGTTATCTATCTCTGAATGGCCGTTTCTCAGTGACAGCAGGGTACCCCAAAGAGAAGGCAGGGACCGTTCCCAGGGGTCCCTGCCTTCTAGATCGCTGTATACACAGCGCTCAACGAGCGCTGTGTATACATATCAGGAAGCGCTATTGCGCTTCCTGTTCCGGCCCGGCGGTCACGTGATCGCCGGGGCCGGGAGAGTGCAGGAGCTGCCGGGTCTCTCATAGACCCGATCAGCCCTGCACTGAGGCTGTACAGCATAGTATTATGCTGTACAGCCTCTCTGGGGATGTATTTCCCCTGTAACTGGGGCTACCATATCAGCCCCAGTTACAGGAGAAATCAAGTGTAAAAAAAAAAAATAAAAAATAAGTGAAGTTAAATGTCCCCCTGAGGTCTTGTATGACCTTATGGGGGACACAAAGTGTAAAAAAAAAAATAAAAAAAATAGAGTATTATAAAAAAAAAATCACATATATATAAAAAAAAATAATAATTTCCCCCCAAATATTTCATTAAAAAAAGTTACAAATAAAAATAAATAAATAAGATAGACATATTTGGTATCACCGCGTCCGAAACGAACGGCTCTATAAAAATATCACATGATCTACCCCATCAAGTGAACTGCGTAAAAAAAATCTAATAAAAATTAAGCCAAAACAGCTTTTTTTGTTGCATCACCTACCAAAAAACATAATATTAAACAATCAAAAAGTTGTATGCATCCCAAAATGGTAGCAATAAAAACGTCACCTCATCCCGCAAAAAATGAGCCCCCACACAAGATTATAGCCCGAAAAATGAAAAAAAATGGCTCTTAAAAAATTGCAACACAAAAACATGATTTTTCTTCTAAAAATGCTCTTATTGTGTAAAACGTAAAAAAATAAATAAAAAATAGACATATTTGGTATCGTTGCGTCCGCAACAACTGGCTCTACAAAAATATCACATGATCTACCCCATCAAGTGAACGGTGTAAAAAAAAAAAAATATAGAAAAATGCCCCTAAACTGTTTTTTTTTTTTTTGTTAACCTCCCAAAAATTAGATTAAAAAGTGATCAGAAAGCCGGATGTACCCCAAAATGGTGCCAATAAAAAGCACAGCTTGTCCCACAAAAAATAAGACCTCACGCAGCTCAGTCCACAAAAAAATGAAAAAGTTATCACTCTTGCAAACCATGACAAAAAATTCCATGTTAGAAAATGCAGATACTGCTCCTCCCCTTCTGAGCCCTGGCATATCCCCAAATAACAGTTTACGACCACATGTGGGGTGTTTTTGCAAACTGCAGAATCGGGGTAATAAATATTGAGTTTTGTTTTGTTGTTAACCCTTGATGTGTTACAGGAAAAAATTATTAAAATGGAAAATCTGCAAAAAAAAGTGAAATTTTGAAATTTCACATCTATTTTGCTTTAATTCCTGTGGAATACTTAAAGGGTTAACAACATTTCTAAAACCAGTTTTGAATAGTTTGAGGGGTGTAGTTTCTAAAATGGGGTCATTTATGGGTGGTTTTTTATTATGTAAGCCCACAAACTGACTTCAGAACTGAACTGGTCCTTAAGAAAGTTGATTTTGCAAATTTGCAAAAATTGCGTCTAAAATTCTAAACCTTCTACTGTCCTAAAAAAATAAAATGACACTACCAAAATGATGCCAACATAAAGTAGACATATGGGGAATGTAAATTAAAAAGTATTTTATGGGGCATCACTATCTGTCTTAAAAGCAGAGAGAAATTTAGAAAACAGTGAATTTTTTCAAATTTTCGTTAACTTTTGGATTTTTTTATAAATAAAATTAAAACTTATCGACTCAAGTTTACCATTAACTTGAAGTACAATGTGTCACAAGAAAACAATCTCAGAATCGCTTGGATAAGTAAAAGCGTTCCAAAGTTATTACAACATGAAGCAACACATGTCAGATTTGCAAAAATTAGGCCTGGTCAGGAAGGGGGTAAATGGCCCAGAGCTGAAGTGGTTAATATTATCTTGAGCCCCCTTTTGGGTCAATCTGGTCTTTAACGTTAAGGATCTCAAAAATTGCTCAATTTTGGTATTTCCTGTAGGCTAAGCTGACTTTTCCTTTAAAAATGAGAAGTCGACATATTTCCTATTGTGCTTGGGAGCTTTTTTTTTCTTTTCCCTCTCTCTTCTTTTTACACCTTTCATTTATTTTTTTATGTGTTTTTTTCTGTCCTTCCCCCTTTTCTTTCAAGATTCTTCCAGATCTAATTCAGACCGGTATTAACCCTTGAATAGAAAATCCTTTCAAGTCCCCTTTTAATCAAGGCCTTCACTCCATAATCACGTCCAAACTGATCCCTTATTGCCACAATATCTGCCGATTGTATGGCAGTGGAAATATATTTTTGTTTCCCACAAAGCGAACTGGGGAGCTTCATAGAAGGTCTCAAATAGGTCACAAATACAGTATAATGCCTCATAACAGAGGGAGGAGATAACAGAGCAGAGGGAGGGAGTCCGGAATAAAAAATAAAAGGGTCTGTCTCACCAAGCCTAGGGTTTCGCTGGTACAGAGCTCTCTCATCAGTATTATATAGAACTGTGCTTTGACAAACATTAGACAGACATTAACAACAGGGGAGGGAGAGGAGGGGGGTCTGGATTGAAAATAAACAGGTCGATCTCACCAATGCGCGATTTTTGAGTCCAACTCAAACAATGTATCGGTCCGTTCCTCCTCCAGTGAATAAGCGTTATGCTTAATAGCAGAACTACAGCAGGGCAGGCACCAAGCGAATAGTAGGCAATGAACTCATGGCGAGCAACACCAGCAGGACAGCAGGTACATAGCTTCCAAGAGCCAAATACGGAGGAGAAAAGAGAGGGTTCCAAAAGAAAATAGTGATGTGGAGTGGAGAAAATAGAGGGCTAACCAAGCCACATCCTCAATACCCGACCAGGGAAGCGATCAACCAGAACCACATAGCTTTGACGTCCCAGGATTTCCCTGAACGCCACCGCATGATCTCGACGGGGTAAGCCAGGTCAGGCGGTGGGTCTAGGAGGCGGAGAGGAGCGCAGTAGCACGTGCTCAACTGACATACTCCACCATCACGTCCTTGTGTTTTTGGACTTTGCAAAGGCGTTTGACATTGTCGCACAAAGACGACTAATGGGTAAATTGAGGTCTATTGGTTTAGAAAATATAACTTGTAATTGGATTGAAAACTGGCTTCATGATCGTATCCAAAGAGTTGTGGTCAAAGATTCCTACTCTGAATGGTCCCCGGTTATCAGCGGTGTAACCCATGGTTCTGTGCTGGGTCCACTATTATGTAACTTATTCATTAATGACATAGAGGATGGGATTAATAGTGCTGTTTCTATTTTTGCAGATAACACCAAACTTTGTAATACAGTGCAGTCTTTGGAAGATGTTAATAAGTTACAAGCTAATTTGGACAAACTTACTGTTTGGGCCTCCAATTAGCAAATGAGGTTCAATATAGATAAATGTAGAGTTATGCATTTGGGGGCTAATAATCCACATGCAGCATATATCCTAGGGGGAGTAAAACTGGGAGAGTCACTGGTTGAGAAGGGTCTGGGTGTATTAGTAGATCATAGACTAAATAACAACAAGCAATGCCAGTCAGCTGCCTCCAAGGCCAACAGAATTTTGTTTTATATTAAAGGGAGTCTGTCACCTCATTTTCACCTATATAACTAACAGCAGTGCCCCACAGACGATTGCACACACATCCCAGACATACCTGTGTGCACTTTGTGTCTGTATTTGTTCAGAAAAAGCGCTTTTATTCTGCAGGAAAACAGTTCCCAAGTGCCCGGCTCTGCTGCTGCAAACTAGACTGAAGAGGGAAGGGCTGATTTAGCTGCTCACATCTTGGGATTGGTAGCAGGTAAGGTCAGAAATGGTTCTGACCTTCTTTGAAAGCTGGCATTCCAAGCTTCAAAATGATACCAAAATCACAGCATTATATCCAGTATATCAGAAGATATAGCTATTAGAAATTGAGTCGGGAGAGAAAGCTGTTTTTAGTTTCACTTTCAGCCAGGCACTTGGGAGCTGTTTTTCTGCAGAATAAAAGTGCTTTTTCTGGACATGTAATACAGACACACAGTGCACACATGTCTGGGATGTGTATACAATCTTCTGTGGGGCACTGCTGTTAGTTATATAGGTGAAAATGAGGTGACAGACTCCCTTTAAAAGAGGTATGGACTCGCGGGACAGGGATGTAATATTGCTACTATACAAAGCATTGGTGCGGCCTCAACTGGAATATGCAGTTCAAGTCTGGGCACCAGTCCATAAAAAGGATGCCCTGGAGTTAGAAAAAGTACAGAGGAGAGCAACTAAACTCATGAAGGGCCTGGAAGATCTTAGTTATAGTATGAGCAAAAATTAAATGAACTAAATTTTGTTTAGCTTTAAAAAAAAAAAAAGAGGTCTAAGGGGGACATGATTAACCTGTACAAATATATAAACGGACCATACAAAAATATCAAGGGAAGCTATTCTGTGTTTAACCTCCTCAAAAAACAAGGGGCCACTCCCTACGCCTGAAGATAAAAAGATTCAGTCATAAGAAGACAATATGTTACGGTTTCTCCGCCATCTACATGAGAGGGTACGGACCACACAGACTTGAGAAAGGAGTATTTTGCTCCTAAACGTGTTGTCAACAGTATTTAATAAAAAGAACTCCCCATGCATCCATTTGAGGTCGTGTTTTGCGCCAGGAGGTATTGCATCTTGGGTACTTTCACAGTACACATTCTCATATTGTCTTCCACATCACTCCTCTGTGAATTGGCAATTCCGCTAATGAGGACTGAGAGATAGCGGCAGCACCGACTAGTTGTGTCATCACGAGTGTTGTGCCTACGTATGCACAACACCGAAAGGTGAGAATAACTATTTACTTCTCATAATTACTCATCGTTAAAGTACATACTACTCTATGAGCGCTTTTCCCATTTTTGCCATATCAGTCATAAGAAGCGACAAGCATTCTTTACAGTAAGGTCTGTGAATCACTGTAATAGCCTACCACAGGAGCTGGTCACAGCAAATAAAGTAGATGGCTTCAAAAAAGGTTTAGATGACTTTGTAATTCAAAATAACATTGATGCTTATGACAATGTATAGAAATCTTGTTGTACACACCCTTTCCCTTTGTCCCAACCCCTTTTTAAAAGGAAGATGGACATTGATCCAGGGATTTGTTCTGTGGATCGATATAGCAGGATTACAGGATGACTTGATGGACTTTTGTCTTTTTTCCAACCTTAACAACTATGTAATTATGTAACTATATTTCCTTGTGACAGTGGCAAGTAAAGTTTTTTTCACCCCAAAAAATAGGTAGGTCTCACCAACCCAATTAACAGACTGATTTACAATTATATTTCCCTGTGACAGTGACAAGTAAAAGTTTTTTCACCCAAAAAATAGGTATGTCACAATTAATTAATTGTATTTCCCTGTCACTGGTGCAAAGGAGTAGAATTGCACCGAAAAAAATGCTAACAGATCACACTCAGACTGAACCACACGATTAAGTGTGGTATTTCTGTCTCCCTGGCGCAAAGGAGCTGTATTGCACCGATCAATAATGCCTACAGGTCACCGATACACTTTTTAAAGATAATAACGGCCTAACCTTCTCCCTGCCTGCAGCAGCGTCCTGTCCCTACTCTAGTTAGAGCAGAATGGCGGCCAGCTAATCACAGCCATGCCAATACTAGGCAGGACTGTGATGGCTTCAAAGTACCCACAACTTAAACCCTTATTGATTGGCTGCGCAGCAACCTTTCAACAAGCTTTATTTAAACTACTAACAATGAACCCGGACACTGACTTTGCGCCAAAATCCATGTTGGGGTTTGGTACACAGACACCAAAATGTTCAGTATGGTCCCAAACATGGCGGTCCAGGTTCGCTCATCACTACTTGATTCTTAAATTGGGGTGAATAAGCTATTTTTTACAGTTATTGGGGTGCCCACCTTGTTTCTTAGATAAGTAATCCTACTAGGTCTTAATTCTCAAATTAGAGTGGATAAGCTTTCTAATACTACTGTTATTGGGGTGCCCAAATTGACAACGAATAACTGTACTGTACTGTATATCTGACAGGTGCCCTCCGAGGGAACGGGCAGTGTCAAAAATGTTGCTGGAGCTGGCATCAGAAGAAGGGGAGGTAGTAACAGCAGCCGCAGCAACAGGCCAGAGCTGCTACTGTCATGCTGCCGAGTCTGCTCCACTTTTCAGCAAGGACGAGCTTATTGAGGACAGTCAGCAGCTACTGTCCAGCCCAGATTAGGAGAACAGGTCTGCTGCTTCCTCCTGTAGGCATGCAAGTAGAGTCGATGAGAGTTGCATGGGAGCAGGTGTTGTGAGCGGACAGGGACACGGCCATAAGATTCGTGTGGGTGACATAAGTGAGGAGCAGACAGTAGTGAATGATGATGTAAACGAACACACGTGTGAGCCGGTTGAAGAGGGGGCTTCATCATCATCATCAGGGTGTGAGAGTGGAAGTTTGTCTGTGAGACAGTGGGCAGGGTAGCAGCGTGTGGCTGAGCCAACAGGGTGCAAGTGTGGCCATGAGCCAGCAGAGTGGCAGCAGTGTGAGAACTGGAGCCAAACATGCCCAGGGTAGACTGTCTGCTACTCAGAAGCTTACCTGTCTGAAACAACTGGCGGTGCGAGGCTTCATAGAGGCAGCGGTAGGCAGTTAGCATGCGGTGGTGGGGGTAAACTACAATACTTGGCTGTGTTGGAATTTTTCATCAAGTCACCAGAGGACGTCAGCGTGGATGTATGTAGGATCAGTGGGCAGAAGGTGAAGTGCAGCCAGGGTGCCACACACTGCGTCAACACATGGAGCGTCACCATAAAGTGTTCTGGGAAAACCATGGCGCAAATTGGTATAGCCTGACTCAGCAAATGCTGCATCTACCAGTGGCCCCCACGCCTTCTCCAGTAGTCAAGGCTCCACCACCTCAGCAGAAGGGAGCTTCCCTTTGTCTACTCCTCTTCCTACTCCTCATCACACATTTCACCAGCAATCAATCACCGAGGTAATTGCAAAAAGACAACAGTATGCGTGCAACATCCAACAGCCCAGAAGCTGAAAGTGTTCCTGGCCAAGTTGCTGGTACTACAGTCCCTCCCGTTCTATGTGGTTGACTCTTCCCATTTCAGACAACTGATGGCTTGTGGCAAGCCATGGTGGACAGTCCAAGTCATCATTATTTCTGTAAAAAGTTGTACCAGCCATGCACACATATGTTGAGCAGAAGGTGGGCCAGTCATTGAGCCTGTCAGTGTCTGGTACAATTACAGCAGTGCCAACATTTGCAGCTGTAACTATGGTCAAGCACTGGGTAAATGTGGTTCCGGCCCAGGCACAGCAATAACTTTGCCAGGTGATGGCAATGCCACCTCCGCGTTCTCATACTGTGATTCCGACACTAATGTCCTCTACCTCCTCATCCTCCACCTTGTCCTCAGTCTCCACTGTAGTTACAGGTCAGTCACACTGGCGAGGAACTGCTCTGAGTCATCAACCAAGAAATTGAATTCTGACTGTCTCCTCACCAACTAAAGATCAGAACCATGGTCACCAATAATGGGAAGAACATTCTATCGTCACTGCGTAAAGGAGGGCTGACCCAGGTGCCCTGTATAGCACATGTCTTTAATCTGGTTGTAATCTGGTTCCACCCCACTGCAAGACATCTTGAAAATTGTCAGGAAACTGTGGATGCACTTTAATCACTCTTACTATGCAAAACACGCCCTCCTAGAGTGGCAAAGGCAGATTAGTGTTCCCCAACATCGCCTCATATGAGACCTTTCCACACGTTGGAATTCCACCCTCCACATGTTGGATCGACTATATAAGCAATGGAAGGTTGTGAACAATTTATTGATGATGCAGGCGGACAGGGGTACTCTCCTCTGTAACTTTGACGATAGCCAGTGGCAGCTCATGACACCTGCCGTTTGTTCTGGCCCTTTGAGGAGGCCACTTTGTTTGTTAGTCACCAGGACTATGGGATGAATAATGTAATTTCACTCCTTCACGTCCTGAAGCAGATGCTGATAAATCCTGCTGGCCAGGAGACAGGGCGTCTACATCTCACAGCCACCTAAGTCCTGTAGGGGATGAACTTGTGGAAGAGGAGGATGAAGAGGATATTAACGCCCAGGAAATGTATACAGAACCACAGAAGTGTAGCTGGAGGGAGATGAGGACGACCAGGCAAATGACCCCGATTGACCGTGGCAGTATGCTGTAGAGATGGAAGCAGGTAGTCCCTCAGAGTCCCTTGCACAAATGGCTAGATGCAAGTTGAGTTACTTGCATAGTGACAGCCGCATTATCACCTGCTGAGAGGGATAATAAACTGAAGTACTATAGAGAAATCCTATGTAGTCAGTTCATCATCACCCATCCTCACGATATGACTGGAGGGACTCTGTGCTCACACTCTACTGCCATGACTGCTGAAGAGGGGGGAGGGGGGCAAGAGCAGCACCAGCTCTGTCACCAGTAACTTGAGTCTCCAATCTCTGATGAGCACGTTCAGTCACCCTCCTACTGAAGAAACCAGCTGGCACCAGAAGGACATGGAGCAGAACCTGAACGAGCAGGTGGTGGCACACTTGGAGTGTACCGTGTCACCCCAGATCCAATATCCCCTGGACTACTGGGCAGCCAAACTTGAATTTTGGCCAAGTTTGTTCTGGACAAGCTTTCCTTTCTGGCTAGTGTGGCATCAGGGCGGGTGTTTAGTGCAGCGGCGGGCATAGTTACCCCAAAGTGTACCCTTTTAAACACAAAATTTAGAGAGATTAACCTTCCTAAACATGAATCAGGTGTGGATCAGCCAAGATTTCCACACACCAGTGCCTGATGCATCAGACTAGACAGGGGCATAGCTAAAGGCTTCTGGGCCGTGGTGCAAGAGTTTAGATTGGGCCCCCTTCCCTCAGTGCTGTGTGGCCAGGGGCCAGAAAGCACATAGCCTTCGTGTTCCCAACGGCACCCCCATGCAGAGGTGTAACTTGACCTGCATGCACTTTCTATAATACCAGTGTATTTTTATCCTAGGGTATTTGGGCCCCATTAGGCTCCTAGGCCGGGTAGCGACTGCTACCTCTGCACCCCCTATAGCTATGCCCCTGAGACCAGATCATTCTAGCAGTAATGTTCTGACTGCAGTATCAGAATGGCCCATTACTTCTGGTCACGTGCTTCAGCCACTATTCTGATGCTGCCACTTGCCTGATGCCACACACCTGCTGCCTGTGCTGCCATCTTCTCCTACTGCAACCATCTTCTTTTTCAAAAAATGTTTTATTCGTTTTTGTTTCTACGAGTGTACAGTTATACATTAATACAATAATCAGGGAGAATTATGCACGCAATATTCAAATAACAGCTTCTATTAAAACCCCTTCATTGTGTCCCTAGGGCTCAAACCCTCCTATAGGGAGAGTTTGGACCCCGAGGAAAAAAAAAAAACAGAGAAACCCGAAAAATAGTCCCCCCTTTACCCCCACCCTTCTCTAAAACCAGTCCAAAACTTTCCCTTTACCAACTCAAAGCAACATCTCGATTGCATTACCCCCATTGCAGCCTCTCCTTGCATCCAGCAACCACCCCGGGCCGTCCCAATAAT